>JAVKPL010003461.1:0-19708 GCA_032173675.1 Gastrolobium villosum
GAAACCCGTGGCGATCCTCCGTTCGCGCACAGTACCGCGAGGTCAGGTTCCAGATTTACAACTCTTAGTTCAATGGCGTGGCTTACCTCTCGATCTTGAGGGCAAGCTCAAATCTTTAAGGGAGGAGGGATCTGATATGACCCTTATACTGGACGAATACAAGATGGATGACGGAGAGGTTGTCGGTGGAGTTGTCGGTGATAAGATTGAGGAAACGTATGAGGCAGAACCACTTGAGATAGGGCAAGCGGTGGGTCAACAAGATGAATCAGAAGCAGCTGGTCCAAGGAGAAGCACAAGGGCCAGAGTGCGTGCCAAGTGGACCGAAGAGTACGTGATGTGAGTGGGCCACTTACTCAAGCCCATGTTATGTGAGTTGGGCCCTTTGAACTTAAGCACAATTCCTTTCCCATTAGCAGCTATCTTAATAAATGCTTTGTAATAATGGCCCCTGACTTGTAGAAGTCCAACGTAGGAAATACTGGTTCATCTCTATAAATAGAGAAACCTTCTCTAAGGAGAGTAGTGAAAAGTTGTAACATAATTCTTCTTCTCTCTCTAAAATTGCTGGAGTTGTCGGCATCCTCGAATTGCCGTTGGTCTTTTCATTAATATACAGAGTTTCTTTTGTAATTGTTTTTTAGCTCTATCATTTTGGTGCTTTCATTGAGAGGCAACTTTTGCTAATCACCATGGCAGAAGGGACATTGAAATGAAACCGTGTCAATACCTCGTGATTGGACCAGAGACCCATTGGCTATAGAAATAGTGAGAAAAGAACCAGTAATACACATATTATAACTATAAACGTTCCAATGGGGCTACAAAAGCTGGTTATTGGAAACTTACTAGAAAATATAAGAATATATATATTGCTCCAAACTTTCTCCCCAATTAGCTTAAAGAAAACTCTTGTTTTCTATATAGGCCGGGCTCTGAGTTGGAGACGACCAACTGAATAATGAATGAATATGCCCTTGTTGGGAAGTTTTCTCAGTATTCTCATAACTTCGAGGTCAATCATTCATTAATTCTTCTATAGAGTATATGAAATATGAGTTTTCTCTTGTAAGATATGTAGACCAAGATCTTATGCATCTACTTGGTCAAGAGGAGCCCAAGAAAGATATTTTTAGATACTTGAGATCCGTTTTGCAAAAAGGAGGAGAAATTGACGAGGATGTAAATCATAGAATCAGAGTAGGATGAATGAAATGGCATAGTGCATATGGGTTTTTATATGACCGTAAAATTTCCCTTAAGCTAAAAGAAAAATTATGTAGAACAGCAGTAAGGCCTACAATGTTACATGGAGCTAAATGTTGGCCAGCACATAGGCAACATGAGCATAAATGGGAGTAGCAGAGAAAAGGGTGTTAAGCTGAATATGTGGTTATACGAGGATAGATAAGATAAGAAACTAAGATATTTGACGTAAGGTAGGAGTACTACCGGTGGCTGAAAAATAAGAGAACATAGATTGAGGTGGTTTGGGCACGTAATGAGAAGGCTCTTAGATACTCCCGTCAAAACAAAAAGTTTGTTGCCAAGAGCTCGACATAAAAAAAGGTAGAGGTAGACCAAAGCTTACTTAGGGAAGGTAGTAAAACAAGACTTAATGGAGTGAGATATGAATTAGCAGGCGGTGTGCCTTAAGATGGAATGTAGAAAAGCTATTAGTATAGTGGATGATTAGACCTGTTGTTATTCCTATGTTCCAAATGATCCCTTTTTAGTGCTTTATCTCTTTTCCCTTTCCCCATCTTTTTTATTTTTTTTATTTTACACCCTTTTTATTTGACTCTTTTTTAATATATATTATTATTATTATTTATTTATTTTTATTCATATTTTTATCCCTTCGTACCTTTGATTTGAGTTCATTTACCATCGACTCTAATTAATTTAGTGTAAATGTGTTGGTGATGTTGATTCTCCGTTAAATTTACATACTTGCACTTTACGATGAAATGACTAAAATTAGGTGGAATTTGGGTTTCCTAAACATGTTTCCAACTATCATTACCCGATGGTGCACATGGAAACATCTTTTCATTTTCTGATTTGTAAATATATGACTTTGCATGGGAACAATTGCGCTACTTTATTGACTCTTACCACTCCACCAGCTACCTAGCACGTACACCGACAACTTTTTCAAAATTTACGTGTCGGACACGTATCCGACACGGATACGCTCCGTCACGTTCGGACATGCGGTCAATATTTGGGGACATGCGGTCAATTTTCTAACATATTTTTCGGACACGCAATCAACCTTTTCTGACACGCGGTCAACGTTCGGACACGCTGGGACACGTTTCGGACACACTGAGACACTTTTTTTTAATATTAATTTTATTTTATTAACTAAATAAAAAAATAATTTATAAATTAATTTTTTTCTGTTATGAAATATGATATGAAAAATTAACAAAGTACAAAAAATTATTTTTATTTTTATTTATGTTATGAAATTTAAATATTTGATTAGTTATATGACTTATCATGGACTCTTATATGTATTAAATATAAATTATATTATATATATTAAAAAATTTATTTAATATCAAAACGTGTCCCAACGTGTCCAAATATGAGATTTTTTAGAATTAATGTGTCGACGTGTCGTGTCGTGTCCCGTGTCCGTGTCCGTGCATCATAGTCCACCGGTTTACCCCTACACCCACGTCACCATCACTTTATAAGAGCTGGGGCCCGATTTTTCAAACTTCGGGATCTCGCTGATAGCAGAGGAGCAAGTGGTTTTTTGCGAAGCATCCGAACTTGATTGGATATGGTCCTTTCAAAGCACTAACTAATAAAATTAGAGTTTAATTATCTTATCGTATGTTATGAAGATAATATCATATCTTGTCTATGTATGGATGACTTCAACTAAGGCAATTTTGGGGTTTTAATGCCATCATTTTCTATTATATGCCAACAGCTCCACATGTGCAATGATTAAGAGACATTATTTACTATTTTTCATGAACATGATTCACATTCTTTAAATAAAAATTAAGAGCATGGCACGTAATAAATGGGAGCATCATTCTTGAAATAAAAATTAAAAGCATGGCATGTAATAAAAGGAATATCATACGGGAGCATCACTCTATGTAAAGGCAATTGATTAACTGAGTTAATGTAAAGATTAATGATCGATACAAATTAAGATCAATGAGTAAAAACATGTAAAGTGTAAAACCCCAATGGGTACCTCTTGACCAATTGAAACTTTTGGAAGTGCAAAATATAATTTATGTTGGATTCAATAGTATACTGGATTATTCATTCTACAAAAAGCTTAAGTTAATGATAGGGGACTCTAATGTTTATCGAATTTGTACATATCATAAGTCCTGCTTGCTTATATATATAAAAAATTAGCATTCTGAGAATGAAATTGAGGGATCTCATTGTTGTAGCAAAAATCAAGAGTCATTTTAATACAACCCAAGATGGCAGAAAAGAAGGCATAATAGAAGCGTTATATGTGGCGGAAGAAGGAGAAAATGGGTAAACGTCTTGTTCGACCAAATATTAAGCAAATTACCAATAAAATAATGGGCAATGCTTTTCTCATGCTATTGGAGAGGAGGGAACTCTCCTACACACTCAAATTCATGATGGGACTCACACATAAAAAATAAAGAAAACAAAAAAAATTATTACACGCAAAATGGACTCTCACTAACATGAAAATAGAGCTCTCATGCAACATAAGAATTATTTTTTCCTAAAATAATACGTGGTCCCCGAACAGGACGTTTCGCCATTTTCTCCTTCTTCCGCCACATATAACACTTCTACTATGCCTTCTTTTCTCCCATCTTCACTTGTATTAAAATGACTCTTGATTTTTACTACAACAATGAGATCCCTCAATTTAATTCTCACCATGCTAATTTTTTTATACATATAAAAACATATGGGTGAAAGCGAAACAGTTAAGAGAACGAGAAGATTCTATTTTTTTTTTCCTCTAACACAAAACGACGCAGCTTTTTGTGTGACTGGACCAAATGCTATTCGGTGACTGATTAGTCATTTAACCCATATATATGAGAACCAGAGATCACAACACTGGATACGATTAGTGTTTATTAGACAATTGTGCTTCACATTATTAGAATTTCAAATTCACGCAAACATTGGGAAAGGGAAACAAATGTCTCATTCAAGAGTAATAATACAAGCACCGCCAGTTAAGTATAAGTGCAGGAGATACTTTTTACATTTAGTTCCAGTTTATATTTTTAATTATTTGTTAAACTTTTATATCACTATAAACTAAAATAATTATTATATTCACTGAGAATCAAGTGTCACTTGCATTAATCGTTCCTATTAATTGAACACTATTTATGAAATATTTAATTTCATTTATTAATGTCAATGCATAAATTTTATTAATATTTTGAAAACCTAATAATTTTTTGAGTTTTAAAACATTGAATATGTCATTTTGATTATATATATATATATATATATGTGTGTGTGTGTGTGTGTGATTTCATGTCATGAACAACGTGTTCTTTCCTAAATGCCTAACAAGGCATGTGAAGCGTTTGTCTAAAGTTACTGAGCTGGTTAAGCAAATTAGGTAATATGTGGTCCCCGAACTGGAACTGGACGTTTCTCCATTTTCCGCCACAATGCTACAACAATGAGATCCCTCAATTTCATTCTCACAAATGGTAATTTTTTTTTTTAACAAAGATGCAAATTAGGTAATATGATGACAACCACAACACAAGCACATACTATGTCTAAAGTTACTGAGGAACACCACATAGTTTCCTAAGCATGCACGAAAAGTTTTGTCAGTGCCAAAGAATAGAGAGAGATATCAAGAGAGGCCAATTCATCAAAACACTCAGAATGATCCCACTGCCACTCATTATAAATATACCTCGCCGGCACCTAATTGGATCTCACACTTGCCTTCAAGTTAGTGATTCAACATGGATAGCTACTGCCACCACCTCCAACATGGTGATTCTCATTTACCTCCCGGCTATCGGTTTTATCCAACAGATGAAGAACTAGTCTCATACTATCTTATGAACAAGTGTACAGACACAAACTTCACCAGCAAAGCCATAACGGAAGTCGACATCAACAAGTGTGAGCCATGGGATCTCCCTGGTACACCTCCTCCCCTGTTTCTCTCTTAACTCCTTTCCATGACTTATTATTAGGTTGCCGTTAGTTTCAACTTGCATTTGAATTTGAATTGTTTAGATAAGTTTGATATCTTCTCTCGTAGCAAAATTTTGTAAATACTAGTAGTTTGTTTCTGTAATCCTATCTAATATAGATAGCTTCTTTAGTTTGTAGTTTGTAGTTTGTGTGGTATCACTATAATGTAGAACTTAAAATAAAAACAACTATTTTCTTGTGGAGAAGACAAAACTTGTATTTCTCTTTTTCTTGTTGTGATATTTTGCTTACAATATGGATTACTTTATATAGGCACTAGATTGCCTTTTCATGAACCTAAACATTAAATTAGCCATAAACCACAAAACTAAACTTCCAACTCTTGGCCTCTCTAACTCTTGGCCTTTCACTTTCTCACAACTCTTGGCCTTTCACTTTCTTACAACTCTTGGCCTTTCACTTACCTAAACACATGACTCCTTAATTAAGACTATTAAATATAAAACTAACAAAACATTTAAAGTTTATTCAACAATTCTCCTTCATAAACTTAAATGGTTCTGCCATCTTTCATCCCAAGCATCTTCTTGCAATTGTTGAGCAGCAACGTCGGCAGTGGCTTTGTGAAGATGTCCCCGACTTGCTCTTGACTGGTCACGTGTGTTAGCTCCACATTTCCTTCCTTTACTTGATCCCGGATGAAGTGAAATCGGACGTCAATATGCTTGCTTCTTTCATGATTTACCGGGTTCTTGGCTAACTCTATAGCCGACTTATTGTCAATTCGGATCACAGTTTGGCCGACTTGTTTTTCCTCCAACTTGCTTAGCAAATTCCTGAGCCACATTGTATGACAAACACACCAAGATGCAGCTACATATTCAGCTTCACATGTCGACAGTGTCACAATAGGTTGCTTCTTCGAAATCCAGGTGAATGCCGTGTTGCCCATGAAAAACACATAACCAGCCGTGCTCTTTCGATCATCTACGTCTCCACACCAATCACTGTCAGAATATCCAATCAACTTGTATTTTGCCGAGCTCGAGTAGTGTAACCCGTGTGAAACTGTACCTTGAACAAACCTCAGAATTCTCTTTACCGCCTTCCAATGTGTGTATCTCGGCTCCTCCATGAACCGACTTACTATGCCGACACTTAACGAGATATCCGGCCTCGTGCATGTGAGATAACGTAGGCTTCCAACCAAACTTCTGTACTTGCTTGCATCAACACGGTCTCCTCCATCAAACTTAGAGAGTTTTGAACCGGGTTCCATTGGTGTTGAAACTGGGTTGCAATCTTCCATCTTGTACTTCTTCAAAATCTTTTTTGCATAAGCCTCCTGTGACACGAAGATTCCCTTCTCATTTTGTTTTACTTCCAAACCAAGAAAGAACTTCATCAAACCGAGATCTGTCATTTCGAACTCTCTTGTCATTGAGCTCTTGAACTCTTGTATCATCTTGCCATTGTTTCCCATAAAAATGAGGTCATCAACATAAAGAGCCACAATTAACAAGTCTCCTCCATTTTTCTTGACATAAACAGCATGTTCATATGGACATTGTTCAAGTCCATTCTCCTTGAAATATTTGTCAATACGAGCATTCCATGCCCGTGGTGCTTGCTTCAACCCGTAAAGTGCTTTCTTCAATCTCAGCACCTTCTTCTCTTCTCCTGCCTTCATGTAACCCGGCGGTTGTTCCACATAAACTTCTTCTTCAAGAACACCATTCAGAAATGCCGACTTTACATCCATTTGATGCATTGGCCATCTGTATTGAGCAGCATGTGAGATGAGTAGCCGAATTGTCTCCATCCTTGTAACAGGGGCAAACACCTCATCATAGTCAATTCCAGCCTTCTGCTTATAACCTTTTGCAACTAGTCGAGCTTTATATCGTTCTATCTCCCCTTGAGCATTCATCTTCTTCTTGAACACCCACTTCACTCCAATGGGCCGACTTCCTTCTGGTAGCTCGGCTAACTCCCATGTGTTATTTCGGTCAATGGCTTCTATCTCCTCATCCATGGCATCTTGCCATTTCTTATCTCGGATGGCTTCTTCAAAACTTATGTTCTCAGAGTCTGCAAGAAGACAAACAAAATGTACCTCACTTGTTGACTCATATATGTCTTGTATGCTTCGCATCCTGGGTTGTCGTACCTCATCTTCATCATCAGAAGCTTCAGGACTTGCCGGGTTGATAATTTGTGTTGAGATTCCGTCTTCAAAGTTTACCTCAGAAGAACTGTTCCAGTCCCACTCATTTGCTTCATTGAGCTTTACATCTCTGCTTACTATGACTTTCTTGTTGACGGGGTCAAACAGCTTATACCCCTTTGTTTTTTCATCATATCCAATAAAAACATATTTCTTGCTTTTATCCTCGAGCTTGGTTCTGAGCTGGTCCGGTATGTGTGCATAGGCTATACTGCCAAAAACTCTGAGATGAGCCACTGAAGGCTTTTGACCGCTCCATGCTTCCTGTGGAGTTTTATCATCCAAGTTCGAATGTGGACATCGGTTCTGCACATACACAGCACACTGCACAGCTTCCGCCCAAAACTCCTTCGGCATCCTTTTGTTCTTCAGCATTGACCGAACCATGTCAAGAATAGTCCGGTTCTTCCTTTCAGCCACGCCATTCTGTTGTGGTGAGTATGGTGCTGTTAGAAACCTCCTTATCCCATGTTCCTCACAAAAAGACATAAACGCTGTTGAGGTATATTCCCCACCTCTGTCAGACCGCACCGATTTGATATAGCTTCCTGTTGCCTTCTCAATCATCACCTTGAACCTTTTGAACACATCAAACACCTCGGACTTCTCCTTCAGAAAGTAAACCCAAGTTTTCCGTGAGAAATCATCAATAAAGGAAATAAAATACTTCTTACCGCTGAAGGAACCCGGATTGATGGGTCCACACAAGTCGGTATGTATTAGTTCCAGAGGTTGCTTAGCCCGGAATCTTGCCATCTTCTGAAATGTGGTCCTGGCATGCTTGCCAAGTACACAACTCTCACAAAACTTTCCTTCAAAGTTGATGCCAGGTAACCCTTCCACCATCTTCTTCTTTGCCAACTCGGTTAGACCACCATAATGTAGGTGACCAAACCGGAGATGCCAAAGTGACGCCTTATCTTCCACCTCGGCTTGTAAACATTCAACCTGTATACATTTCAGGTTTAGTTTATACATACGATTCTTACCCATTTGAACCCGAACTATCAGCCGACCTTGTTCATCTTTCAAATACAATACCCGGTCTTTCATAATAACCGAGTAACCTTTCTCCATCAGTTGACCCATGCTTAAAATATTGCTTTTTAGGTCGGGTACATAGTACACATCTCGAATTGAGCCAATTAACCCGTCCTTTTGTAGGAAACAGATCGTACCTCGGCCTTTTACCTCAACCTTTGAGGCATCCCCGAACGAAACATGTCCGGTTTCCACCTTTCTCATCTCCTTGAAGAAGTCCTTATGTCCGCACATGTGGTTGCTCGCACCCGTGTCAAGATACCACTCCATGTCATCGTCTGGACTTCCTTTACTGTGTGTCATTAACAAGACACCATCCTTCATCTCGCCTTCTGTGGCTAGGTTGGACGTCTCCTCCACCTTTTTCTCCTCTCTGCATTCTCTTGCGAAATGTCCGACTTTGCCACAGTTGTAACACTTGTCCGAGTTACAATCTTTTGCATAGTGACCAAACTTTCCACATTTGTAACACTCGATGTTTGAATAATGTGACCGACCTCCTCGTGGACCTCGTCCTCTTCCTCTCCAGTTTTGTTGATTTGACTGTCCTACCTCATCACTATACACTTCTTGACTTCGGCCTCGACCTCTACCACCACGGCTAGTACCTCGTCCACCGCGGCCACGTCCTCTACCTCGAAAATTTTGAGAATAGAGCATCTTCTCATCTTTAATTGTTGCTTTGGTCTGAAGTGCCTGCTCAAGAGTTTCCTCCTTCTTCTTCTTTCTTTGTTCATGCGCTTCAAGGGAACCCGCCAACTCGTCAATGGTGAGTGTAGACAGGTCCTTGGATTCTTCTATGGCACAAACCACGTTTTCGAACTGGTCTGTCAAAGATCTCAAGATTTTCTCCACCACTCTAGTGTCAGGTATATCTTCTCCATTTCGTTTTAACTGGTTCACAATTCCTTGAACCCGGGCAACGAACCCGGATACTCCTTCCGTGTCCTTCATCTTCATTCCCTCCAACTCGGCACGAAGGGTTTGAAGCCGGACTTGTTTAACCCGGTTAGCTCCTCTATAGACATTTGCTAAGATGTCCCAGGCTGCCTTTGAGGTCTCACAATTTGCTATCTTCTCGAACCCGGATTCGTCTACAGCTCGGAAGAGCATGAATAACGCCAGCTTGTCTTTTGCACGCGTCTCTTTCAACGCTTTGGTTTGAGCCGCCGAATGGCCTCCAGTGTCCTGTGGTTCTACAAAACCTGCTTGAACATTCTCCCAAGCGTCCTGGGATCCGAGAAGAGCCTTCATCTGGATGCTCCAATTCTCGTAGTTCTCCTTCGTCAACTTAGGTAGTGCCATATCACTCCCCCTCTCCATAGCTCTGATACCAATTTGTGGTATCACTATAATGTAGAACTTAAAATAAAAACAACTATTTTCTTGTGGAGAAGACAAAACTTGTATTTCTCTTTTTCTTGTTGTGATATTTTGCTTACAATATGGATTACTTTATATAGGCACTAGATTGCCTTTTCATGAACCTAAACATTAAATTAGCCATAAACCACAAAACTAAACTTCCAACTCTTGGCCTCTCTAACTCTTGGCCTTTCACTTTCTCACAACTCTTGGCCTTTCACTTTCTTACAACTCTTGGCCTTTCACTTACCTAAACACATGACTCCTTAATTAAGACTATTAAATATAAAACTAACAAAACATTTAAAGTTTATTCAACAGTTTGTCGCTATAGATAAGTTTGATATCTTCTCTCGTAACAGGGCTACAGAAGCTGGTTACTGGAAATCCACGGGAAAGGATAAGGGGATATTTTGTTCCAAAACTTTCGCCCTAATTGGTTTGAAGAAAACTCTGGTTTTCTATGTAGGGAGGGCTCCTAGTGGGGAGAAAACCAACTGGATAATGAATGAATATTCCCTATCAGGAAAATTTGCTTACAGTAACCTCTCTCGAAATTCACAGGTGAATTCTTCTATCTATTATTCATTAAACTTAAACCCTTGAACTTAATGAAATATCTAGAGTTAAACATGTGGCCAACACATCATTACCCTGTGTTGCTAGTAGTCTTTCTTAGTTTTATGATTTGTAAATACCATTTGCATGGGAGTAATTATTTTACTTTGTTAACTCTTTTCATTTCACTTTTTGTCCTTGAATAAGGATGAGTGGGTGATTGCTCGTCTGTTTCAGAGGGATCAAAGCCTGCGATGGAGGATCCACCAACTCTGCCAGCATCTCTGCTAGTTATGGACAGGGATTCCCCCTACCTTATGTCTGCCACCTCTTGCACCAATTTACCCTAACACTAACACAACCACCTCAGCTAGTCATGGACCAAGTTTTACCTCTACCTTATGTCTACAACCTCACCCACAAGCTTACCCAAACACAACCTTGATAACCTCTGCTAGCCTTGAATCAAGTTTTCCACCTCTTCCACCAGCATACCCCTACACCCAAATTACCTCCACCACCAACGCCTACAACGGGCCCTGTTTTTCCAACTTGGGGATCTTGCCAACGTCTGAGGAGGAGCAAAGGGTTGATGACGTGGCATCAGAGATTGACTGGATATGGGACTTTCTAAACGCTGATGATTGATGAATAGGATTAGATATTCTATATGTCAACTTTTATATAGGACCTTGGTTACTGTTTTCCATGAACGTGATTCACATTCGCGGGAATAAAAATTAAGAGCATCTATCTGAAAGACAAGAATGTCATATAGGAGCATCCTTGTACGTAGCAGTGTACCCCAACTTTTTCTTTTTATTATAGTAGACCATTAAAAAAAAAAAAAAAAAAAAAACTTATAGTAGACTATGTATGTTATGGTTGTGACAGTTTAACTATGGTGTATTACATCTAAATCCTTATCATCTTCAAAGTGTATTAATGTATTGCTGTAGCAATTCTATTTACTTATTAGTTATTAGAGAGCCCCAAACCTTTTGTTCACTTTTAAGTACATGAGAAAATGCATGTTTTAAGTATTGAATTTAAAGGAGGATTTGAGGTTAAAACTCGTGTGTAATCAGCCCACACATGTGTAATCAACACGTGTATAGTGAGTAATAACTAATACTACTCATTATTAATGTGCTTTAAATCTAATACATTCATTGGCTGTAAATCATTTAATTGTAACAATTAGGTCCTCATTAAATTCAATTAAGGATCTTTTGGCTGGCCCCAAATACCTAAGATTAAACTGTTTGCTTTTAGTTACTCGTCAAGGGTGTGTATCACATTGTCAAGGTCTACTAATTGAATGTATATCATTTTTTTTTTTTTAAAAAAAAACCCATTGGCAGATCTGGCCAAAGGGACCTTAAAAAGCTGAACTCAACAACAAATGAAGCATATTGAAATTTTTGTAGGGATAAAAAGTTGAAGTTTATTAACAATTACATTGCAAATTTCGCAATCAATTTAGGATGGACGTTATAAATCCGTCATAAATTTGCAATGGAAAAATCATAATAGTTCCATCATAAATATTGCGGTTGGATCTTCAAATTATATCGTCTCAAACTTTATGGTGGGTTTTTTATCATTTTGTCGCAAATAATGGATTAGGCCAACTTGATCTAAACCAAAGGGTGGTTGAGTTGAGAAAAAGCTTAATGGCTACGACAAATGAGGTGTGGCTTTGAAACCATTCACCAGCTTTGCTTGATCATGATGATGAGGCAAATGTCACCGAAAAGGTGATGAAACCTCAACTAGTCCCTGCATCGTCGTCGTCATCATCACAACCTAAAAAAGAGGTTGGTAGCAAACTGATCAGTGCTCAAATGAAAGAGTTACTGAATGCTCAACTTAGACGAGCTTCATCCATTAGGGACTGATTGATGAAGCCATATCATCTATATTATTCTCATCAAACAAGATCTATCATTAATGGACGTTTTAGCCCTTCTCCTCTAATGCCTACTTATTTAGCCAATGATATTAATAACAAAAAATTGAGTGAAATAATGAATGAAACAAGTAGAAACATTAATAATCACCCAACTGTTAATGACAAAGATGATGATGAAATTGATGGTGATGGTCGAATCCCCAGCATTCCCTACCAGAAGAATGGGCCATACACTTTCCTATTTCTTCTAAGTTTGCAGGAAATAGCTTTGCGACAACGTTTGTTCAAGTCAACATTAAAGCTAATGCTGACCATCAGGGCCATGATCAGGCTCTTCCTCTGCACATTAAAGCTAATGCTGACCATCAGGGCCATGATCAGCCAATGTGTCTATCTAGAGGATTCCATGTCGTGGATCATTTTTTATTTTTTTTCATTTGACGACAAATAAATCACAATAATTCAACAATATAAATTTAGATTTTCCCAAAGGATTTATAGAAAATATAAACCTTATATCTAGAGGCATTCATGGTAACTTTGAAGTACTTTAACCATTGTTAATGACATTGTTTGCAAAATAGTCTCCACATACATCGCTATCGCCATGGATATTGCTAAAATTTAATTACTCCAATTTATTATCATCAACCTATGCTCGAATTATAGTCACTAAATGAGACTCTGAGCTTTTTTATCAATCTTTGTTGAACATAGAGATCACTCTTATCTCTCATAAAATCCCTTTCAACAATAATCTTTTCTCAGACCCAAGGATCAAGCCTATCGTATGCCAATCAACACTCCCCATAAAAGAGAAAAAAATGGAAACAATTTAAGCAGAGATTTAAAAAACTCTTAAATTACTAATTTAATACCCTTATTTAGGAGACCAATAGTAGGTTTTGATGCAAGTTGATGGGATGAAAATTTGTTCCCATCTGCAGTGTTTTTGCTACGGAACGCCAGTCGCTCTGCCCTTGTTAGTACATTTATATTATAAACATTAGAGTAATTGTAGTAAGTGTTGACTTGTGCTTAGGAATGACCGTAAACGTGGAAAAGCAAGAAAAAAGAGAAATAATAAAGTAGCTGAGTTGTCCTTGCTTTAACCTTTTGATTCCACTAACTTCTGCTTTTTGCAGAGTACTACACTGAAAAGCACACAAAAGGACACCACGACGTGCAAAAAAGTAGAGCATAGCAAAGAATGTTGCTGGACATGTCTGTGGGTCAGAGAATCAGTTTTGGGAAAGCAAAGCAGAGAAGACAGCTCAGCCCTATTCATCATCTTCAACCATTCCCCTTCGTCAGATTAAAAGTGAGGGAGACATCCCCAATCCAATAATGCAAGGAACGACTTGAGTTAATTGATGCTCTCCGGCAAGTATACCGATCGCACAAGTAATAAAGTGATAAATAAAGTTCGTCTCCACAGGGATTAGGATCTAATATCAATTAAAATTTCTCTTTAAAGAACGGAAGTAATTCAAATAGGGTTTGTGTGACAAATATTGTCAAATTGAGTGAAATTAAAAATAAAGAATTGTTTTTGTGTTTTTAGATTGAAAAATAAAACAATAAAATTGAAAATTGATTTGTAGAAAAATATGAGAAAAGCATTGTAGCCAGGGTTCATTCACCAAATGATCTCCGCTTTTTACTCCGGATTGATTTACAATAATTATTTATATAATTACTCAGATAAATTATCATCTAAAAGATTAAATAGTTAACCCTCAATTCCTTGCAGGGTTAACCCTTTAATCCCATGAGAAACCCCAATTCCTTGCAATGTTTCTCATGGGATCAAGCAATGAGCGCGATAATTTAAGCATCTGCAATCGTATACACGTCTATTCCTAGCACGCATACAGATTGTTATCTTACTCCCTTTCGAGATCAAAACCCCAATATTCCTATCTAGGATTTTGATCCTCAGAATATCCCCAACTATTAGATTGATCAACTCTAACAAAGGGAATATAAAATTCGCACAGAGTAAAGATAAAGATAATTCTATAAATTAAAAACCATAAACCAATCCTTCATGTCAAGGGTTCACATATGGATTGTGACCCTGACTACAATAAAAATGATCTAGCCGATCAACATACTGATCGCTGATCTAATATTCAACATAAGATTAAAACAAAAGATAAAGAAATACTAGATGTAGATGAAGAACGAAGAACATCCAATGCCCTTCTCCTCCAATCTTCAGATCTGTCTCTTAATCTGTATCTGTGTTTTTCCTTTTTTCAGATCTGCCAAGTCTGCTGACCTAATTCAGCAAATGTCCTTTTTATAATATTCTTTTCTCCTTCCAAAAATGTCCTCAGAAAAGACGGAGATCTGTTCCCGCAAACCCGCGCTGGTTGGCGCCGAATTTGCGCACGATTGCGCCACTTTGCTCTTGGCGCTGGTTGGCGCCACTTCTTCACACAAATGGCGCTAGTTAGCGCCACTTTCACTATTCATTGGCGCTAACTAGCGCCAACTTCCTTTACTTTTAGGCGCTAGCTAGCGCCAGTGCACTGACTTACGGCGCTAGCTTGCGCCATTTCCTTTGTAAATTGGCGCTCCCTTGCGCCAACCTTCTGTGTTATTGCGCTGAGAAGCGACACTTTCTTTCGTAAATGGGCGCTAGGTTGTGCCAACCTTCTGTGATATTGCGCTGAGGAGCGCCAGTTTCTTCATGAGTGGGCGCTAGGTTGCGCCAAGGTTCTGTCTTGCTGCGCTGAGGAGCGCCACTTTGTTGCTACCTCGCGCCACTTTGATGTCCTCACTGCAAAATTCGTAATCTGGTGCGGTTTTGTGCCAGTTTGGTGCTGACCCGCGCCATGCTTAGAACTCATAGTGTGCTATAACCGTGGAAAATTGCATTAACAGGTTTTTTTGTAATTCTTCATTTATTTTCCCTGTAAAAATACAATTAAAAGGTGAATATTATTGACATTCAAAGAATCAATATAATTAGCCAATATGTATTTAATTTGCTCTCTTATGACTCAATTCTTGTCAATTTTATCACAGAAAAATCACACTTGCCAGAGGCACGTCAAACCATTCCCAGATTTAAACGTTGCTGTCCCCAGCAATGTAAAAGACTTAATCCAGGAAATATTCACTTAATCTAACATAACAATCATAGTCACTCTCAGACTCAATATGCCATGTATGCCTGACTCAATATCATGAACTTCTAATAATGCCATCAGCTTCTTAAATATATAAGTCTACATTGATTACCCCTCACACAGATAAATAATGTTCACTCAACACTCAGTGTTTAAGGGTATCATGAGCACTCAATTACTCAAAGCCATAACACTACCATATGCTTGATTATATTCTACAAAATTCTTGAAATTGAAGAATCAAACACATGCATTAATTGATCAAAAGGACTTCACAGGTTGTAACTTTGGCTGGGGTAATAGGTAGGAAAATTTGGATAGTAGCTCAAACAACCAAGAGATTGAAAACTGATATTATTTCATTTTTAACAATTTCAACTCAATTGTTTTGCTCCACTAACATTCCCACAGAATTCCGGGAATTCATTCCTTCCTGCCACCTTTTATTCTTTTCCTTTTTCTTGCTTTCTTTTTTCTTTTTCTCTTTTTCATTTTGCCCTTTCTTCTCTTTTATTTTTCTTGACCATTGTGGAGCTTACCTCACTTTCTTTACTTTATTTCCAACACTTTCAGTGATTCAATCTCAACCAAGGAAAGTTATATGGATATTGGCTAAGCCATTAATCAGGCCACAGGTCATTTTACAATAAATCAATTCAGGCTCAAAAGGGCTAGCAAGGGAAAATTTCATACAGGTGGGCTATTTTGGCCAATAGCTAATAAGAACAAAATGCCTTTATCATATCAATCAATGCATGCCTTACAGAGAAACAAATCAAGTTCTAGAGTATTACAACAGTGAGGCCTTTCAACAAAAATTTCAGTGTTTAGGCTCAAAACCTCACAGCTATGGTATCAATGTAGACTCAAGAAAATTGACTTCAGACATTATCAGAATTCACAATCTTAATTCAGACAACCAAGCAATCATGCAATCTAATTATGCCTATGCAATGTTATGTCAGAAAGTCATACAATATATTCCAAGAATTTAATCATGTACATTAAAAAGATGAGCACATTTAAACCTGGGATTTGTTCAAAACACACCATTTTTGTTTTTCGTTTTTTTTTTTTTTTTTTTTTTTTTAAGATAACGCAAAATAACTATAAAAATAACTAAAAATAAATAAATTACAAGAGTTAGAATATCTCCCCTGATCGAAGAATTGAAGTTCTAAGGTGCAAGCCAACCATTCCCAGATTTAGAGCATTGCTGTCCTCAGCAATAATTAGACCACAAAAATGACTGAAAACCTGCACAATAGAACAAACAGTGGCATATAGAAGAAACTATAATGCACACATCAAAATATCCGAATGTTTGAGGAATAATCTAACAAAAAGAAAATAATTGACCCTAACTACAACCTATGGTCATAATCAAAACAGCAAATTTAAGAAACAGAAAAATTAAGCTAAATACAATATATCTCCATCCGTAGGAGACATCAATCGTCCTCATCTTCAGAATCTTCTGTTGCCATCCTTCGAGCATCTTGGAATGGATCAGGAGCAGGACGATACAGCTCTGGGTCCATAAATGGCTGTGAAGGCATGGGAACATCAGCTGGAGCCGGAGCAGGATAAGGGTTTTGATACACAAAAGGAGGAGGAACTTCTGGATATACCGGTCGGAATGTTTCAAATGGCACAGTAGGATATGCATGCTCCAGGAATTGCTGAAAATACTCTCCCTGCATAAGAAGTTTCTCATTCTGAATAGAGATACGCTTGAACTGCTGCTGATTCTGAATAAACATCTGTGAAAGCTGTTGTTGCATCTCATAAAAATCATAAGCAGGAGGAGGCCCTTGTGTAGTAACTGGAGTCGTATGAGCATAGTGTGCTTCTGAAGCATCCGACACAGGTACCTGAGGTATAATAGCCATATGTGGAACACGTGGAGAAGGAGGCCTACCAGCTTTGCGGCCTCTACTTCTGAAATCAACCTCAGATTTATCACAGTGATCTATGTATGTGTCCAGAGTTAATGTAGATGCAGGTCTAATATCAAACTCCTCATCTTCAGGAATAAGCACACCGGCCCGAATACACAAATTTGAAATGAGGGAAGCCAAACCCAGACGCTCTTTTTGCCTACTCCTTGTTATCATATGGCAAATTCTATCAGATAGTGCAGCAGAAATATGCAATCTTTCTTCCCCAATAAGTATATATAAGAGAGATGCCCTCTCAACATTCACATCTGACAGATTAGAGGAGGGCAAGATGTTAGCATTCACAAAACAATGCCAGAAACGGCATTCACCAGTCAGGTGTGACATGCGTAACTTTTCTGGAATTCCCCCATATTTAGTTTCCCATTCTGAGAATGGTTGAGTTATCCTTTTCCGCACCATCTCAGTTACTTGAGGAAATTCCTCCGGATATTGCCTGCGTCCCATAATAGGCAACATGCGATTATAAAGATTAACATAATCGCAAGTCGTAGAAGAGTGGAAACTTGTTTGCAGGAATGCCTCAATGGTAGCTGAATCAAAGGGAACTGCAACTCCCCTTACCCAAGAAGTCCTGGTTCTGTGTAATTCCTCCAAATCAGCATTTGCATAGAACTCCTTCACAATTGAGCTGGGGGCTAGTTCAGCGTAATCTACCAGCTTCTCCCATTTCCTCCTTTGGATAGTTCTCATAATGGGATTGTCATGAGGTAGATCCAGAGAAATACGTCTTTCTGGAATAAAACCTTTGTCTGCATATGAATCGTAGAATCTCTTCTGAGCTTCCATGTGCAGAAATCTGCTTTCATCCAGAGTAGAAATTTTTCTCTTTTTTTTACTAGCAGCCGCTGGTTCCTTACCCTTAAAAGTCTGAAAATCAGAAATACAGCCATAAAACAGATAATTCCCAGATTTATCTCAAATCAAATCAGTTAATAAATATGCATGCAGATGGTATAAATATTGCAAATATTTCTGGCCACACCCTGCACATACCATTCCCAGATTTAATCTCATATCATATCACAGCAAAATATTTTTTTTTTCTCGCGAAATCCAGCGCCCCTGCGCAGATGGGCGCTGCAGGCGCCGTTGAGCGCCGCAGGCGCGGAGAGGCGCCGCAGGCGCGCGCGAGCGCCGCAGGCGCGGGACAGCGCCCTGGCGCGGGAGAGCGCCCTGGCGCGGGCGAGCGCCGTTGCGCCGCCTAGCGCCGTAGCGCCGCCTTGCGCGGGCGCCGCTGGCGCGTGCGAGCGCCGTTGCGCCGCCTAGCGCAGCTTACTGCCGCCTTGCGCGGCCTACCGCCGCCTTGCGCCGCTGTGCGCGGCTTTTCGCACTCCGGTAGTGGCCTTGCGCTGCTGTGCGCGGCCTTGCGCGGCTGTCCGGTGGCCTTGCGCCGTCTGCCGGCCTTGTGCCGCTTGATCCTCAGTGACCAATAAATCATATTCATGTACAAAATCAAAATTAAAAGTATGAGAAGATATAGAAACATACCTTTGGTGCCATTAATGATAATGAAGTGTGTGTGGTGTGTGAGATGAAACAAAAGAAAAGAAAACGTTACGAAGGGGGAAGGGGGAAGGAATAGAAGAGATAGTGTGGGATTTAGAAATAAGGGGAGGGGGAGTTATAAAGGGAATGTGTCGGTGGTGTCCACCGACAAAATTTAAATTTTTTTTTTTTTTTAATTGGGTTGCCTCCCAATAAGCGCGTGTTTAACGTCACGAGCCTGACGGTTACCTCTTCACGTGCCAACAGAGTTGAGGTACTGAGTCACGTATCGTGTGAGACAATTCCTTCATGATAGAATTTTAACCACGAACCATTTACCTTGAAAGGTCTATCTTCATTCAGTGGTGATATTTCTATTGTACCATAAGGAAAAACTGTTTTCACCACATAAGGACCCGACCATCTTGATTTTAATTTTCCTGGAAACAACCTCAAGCGAGAATTATACAGCAAAACTTGTTGGCCAGGAGCAAACTCCTTGTGAGTAATTTTATTATCATGCCACTTTTTGGTTTTCTCCTTGTAAATTCTGGCACTCTCATATGCAGAGTTCCTGAACTCATCAAGCTCATTTAACTGAATTTGCCTTTTTTCAAAAGCTTTTGTTGGGTCAAAATTTAGGAATTTGATTGCCCAAAAAGCTTTATGTTCCAACTCTACAGGTAAATGACAAGATTTTCTAAATACCAATTGATAAGGGGACATACCAATAGGAGTCTTAAAAGCAGTCCTGTACGCCCATAGTGCATCATCCAACCTCTTAGACCAATCCTTCAAAGAATTCCCAACAGTCTTCTAGAATCCTCTTTAGTTCCCTGTT
>JAVKPL010003462.1:0-200730 GCA_032173675.1 Gastrolobium villosum
CGGATTTAATTGGTTGAGATTATATTAAGTATATTTTGAATATTTGATGATTGATGATTTGAATTTTCACATAGGATACACATTTATATTTTTTTAATGTATAAAACCGGGTCAACGAAATGATCACGTGACCTCCCAGTTAAACCCATGATCCTGTTACCCCTAATCTCAACCTGGTCGACAGTCTGACCGAATTTTTAAACACTGATTAAAAGGGTTTACGGATGAAAAGTCCCAACCTAACTAGTTATGTATAGTGAATTAGATGAGTCAACCCAAAGATTGAACCTATTTTGCCACATATAATTTTTAACTAAAAAATTATTTTTTACAAACTAAGTGTTCAACAATCACACCCAATTAAGTGTTTTTTTTTTTATTTGAAAATAAGGTTTTTATCAACATTTGTAATAAAAAAATTACCTTATTGAGAAATCAATTTTTTCAGCAACATTATTATTTTCGTAAAACTTAATTCAAGTAGAAAGTCCAATATGAGTGAATGAATTTTTTGTTTTAGTTTATACAGTAATTAATCAATAGTTTAAAATATTAAATCAGGAGTAAATATATATTTTAGTTTATGAAATGTTGACTTGATATCATTTTAGCTTTTTAAAAGTATGTAATATCAATTTAGTTTCTTAGCGACGATTTTAACCAAGTTCATGTCAACTCTGTTTTTTAATAACAAAAATAATAATTTGCTTTCAAGCCGAATCTTTAAAATCCTTCTTAATTAGTTGTTAATAAGATATTTTCCTATTAATATTATAAGGCGTATATATAAAATCATAATTTTTAAAATATTTTCCTATTAAGCACTTTATTATAAGTTGTTAATAATTCACAATTAGTTTTTACTTTTTAATCTTCCTTGCTTATTTTAAAAGTATTTTTTTACAAAAGCTAAGATTATTTAGATTTTTTTTAAAAAAAAATTAGTTTTTGAATTTTATTTTTTAAAAAATTAATATTTTTAACTTAAAAAAAGCAGGTTTTTTTACTTTTTTTAAAAGAAGGTATCCAAACAGTTTTTTTTAGAAGAAATTTTTTTCTTAAAAAAATAGTTTTTGAAAAAAAAACATCCAAAAGGGCTTCAATACTCTAAAAAATACAAAAAGTCAAATACCAATAATTCAATATAGACAAAAGTATAGTATTTTATTTACCCTTTTTTTTTAACTTTGAATCTTTTGCTTAATTAATACCACAGATTTTAAACTCATTCCATTTAACACTTAAATTTCAATAAATAACAGTAAATATACCACAGCATTCCATATGGAATAAATATGGACCTTCGATTAATTTATTAGGAGCCACTCCGTGTGGCTCAAATTGATTTGATGACTGACGGTAAGAAATGATTAGTATGGAGAAAACAACAAAATAAAATGTTTCATCCTCTCTCTCTCTTACCATTTTAATACAATAAAAATGAAAAAGTGTTTATCCTTATAAGGCACAACTTATATCTTTTCACTCTCACAAAGAGGTGGGACCCATACATTTATTTTTTTGTCAACTCTCTCTCCTTCTTTATCTATCTCATTCTCTCTTTAAAATGACACAACCTTACATCTTTAAAATTATACACACTTTACCCCAATAAAAATATATTATTTTTCAATTTGATATAATTTTTTTTTAAAATACACCAAACATAAAATAATATTTTTTTTTAATGTAACAATCCGTTTATTGAACACTACCTTAGCCTATTAGAGCATGTTGCAAACTTGCCTTCACGTTTTCCAATTAGTGAGACAGATTATTAATCTCACTATTATGTCTCTTCGTCCTTCAACTTAATTGAGTACGGTGCCGCACTTGCTCTTGTTAACAATTATTTTGCCCTTTAAGATATTAATTTTTTTTGATAATATAAGATTTTTAATAGAGATTATTTAGATGACTATATTTGTCCTAACCAAAAGGTTGTGATTAATTAAGCGTTAATGAATTAATGCATGCTTAATAAATGATTTTATGAAGGTATTAATTATAATTTGAAGACTAATGAAAGCGATTTTTAAGTTTGCAAAACGAATTTACTAAATGTTCAAAATTTATATGGTATGTACATTTTCTTCTTCAATATAATAATTATATTACTTTTTTACATAATACAGTAGATCACTGTTTTTTCGTGTTAAATATTATAAGGTTTTTTTACTTTATCTATTTTAAATAAATTAAAAATATATTAGTTAATTTTTAATTTTTATATATCATATTATCTTTATTAAATTAAATAAGAGAGAATATTAATAAAATAACAAATTTAAATCAACTGCAATTGTATTTTTTAAAATTAAAATATTTAACGACTTTCACAATGTATTAAACACTTAAACAATTTATTTTGATTCTCATTTTTTCTTTTTTTTCTTATTAAATAAATCACATATATTCTCCACGGTAGAAAATTCTGTTCGATCCTGTATAAAAGCTTTAAACAACTAATATTTTGGATCTCGTTTTTCCTATCATATAAGATTTTGTTTCTTTTAAATTATATTCATTTAAATTTTAGTTCTTAAAATTTATATATATATATATATATATATATATATATATATATATATATAAGAGTAAGGATATTCTAACTACCAAAAAATCTTACTACTAACTCACTATCCATCACATCACCATTGGATCAAAGAGAGAGAATGTTAAAAAAAATTTGAAGAGAGAGAATGTTAAAAAAAATTTGAAGAGAGAGAAAATGTTAATCTAATGGTGATTAGATAGGTAGTAAGTTGGTAGTCGAAAATTTTAGTAGTGAGAATATCCCTCCTTATATATAAACTATATATATAATTAGAAGTCTTACACTCAATCTTGATCATTGATCCACTTGTATCTAATGACTCACATTACTAAAAAATTAGAGCCCTTAGATATAACTGAGATCAACGGACAAAATTGATAGTGTAACTTATACTGGTGTAAAATGATCCTGACTATATATATTGTGCCTACTCCCTATTTGCCTACATTTACCTACCCCTCTCATCACCGTCGGATTACAATTTGATCTAACGGTTCATATTGAAAACATAAATAAAATCTTTTTTACCTCCTTTCTCTCTCCTCCTCTTTCTCTCTCCTCCCCTTTCTCTCTTCCTACGCTATACCTAATTGAAAATTTTATGCCTTTCATCGCCGATGTCTTCTGTGCTTGTAGCTGTGAATTTTGGTTAAATTTCTGAATTTGTTAAATCATCTAGCTTGAAAAGCATCCTTGAATTTCATCTGACTTCCCCTGAATTTCAAAAAGCAACGGATGGTGATAGCACGTTCATGGATCGTCTAATATTATTGCTTAAATTTCATTACAGGAAGCTATATTGTTGATTAAATTTCATCGACTAATGGACATGCTCATATATATATATATATATATATTATATATAGGTCAGGATCATTTTACACCAGTGTAAGTTACACTCCTAATGTTGTCCGTTGATCCTGACCTATATATAATATATATATATATATATATATATATATATATATATATATATATATATATATATATATATATATATATATATATATATATATATATATATATATACTAGTGGTCATGATTTTATTGATTTAAATTTTAATTCCTAAATAATTAATACTTTAATAAGCTAAAAATATA
Organism: Gastrolobium villosum; assembly: GCA_032173675.1. NCBI lineage: Eukaryota > Viridiplantae > Streptophyta > Magnoliopsida > Fabales > Fabaceae > Gastrolobium > Gastrolobium villosum. The sequence continues at coordinate 3,659 of JAVKPL010003462.1, forward strand.
AAAATCAACACATTAATGATTAAATGAATTAATAGATTAAAATACCAAAATTTAAATAAGTAAAAATAAATGGAAGAATTAGGTAAAATTAAAAGTAAAGGGATAAACAATAAGCAATAACGTATATTTAAAACAAATGTTTTTAATAATAATAATAATAATAATAATTAATAATGTGTTTCTTTCTACAAAGTGGACTTTGCGCTGAGTTTCAAGATAACACACAAACTCTCACACAAAACCAAACCCATCATTTCCATTATTACCAAAATCAAAGCTTTTTCAACAACCCAAGAGCACAACACCGCCACCGCCGCCGCCACCATCATCCGCCGCCAAATGTCCAATACCAACCCCGATTCAGTCACGGCGCCGCCACAGCGCCCAACCATAACTCTCCCGCCGCGCCCCTCCGCCGAGGCTTTCTTCGCCGGCGGCGGCGGCGCGAGTCCCGGCCCCATGACCCTCGTCTCCAGTTTCTTCTCCTCCGACGCCGGAGACTGCCGCTCCTTCTCGCAGCTCCTTGCCGGAGCCATGGCCTCTCCGCTGGCGTTCGGCGCCGCCGCAGCTAGGCCCACCACCGCCGCCGCCGCCGAAAATTACGGCAAAGAAGACGATCACAAGAACGTGGGGTTCAAGCAGAGTAGACCCATGAATTTGATGATTGCTCGTTCTCCAATCTTCACAATCCCTCCAGGGTTGAGCCCTTCCGGGTTTCTCAACTCACCAGGCTTCTTTTCCCCACAGGTAATTGCGTTTTTTTTTTCTTCTTCAATTTTTGTGGTTAAATTTGAAAAGGAATTTGATTTTATGGGGTTCCCTTTTGTTGATTTTAGAGAGAAATTTGTAAATTTTTTTTTTTTTTTTTTTTAATTTTGGAAGTGCGAGATTTGATCTTGTTGGAAATGGGGAATTGAAGTTTAGTAATTTTGGGTTTATAAGTGTTTTATGTGAAAATACTTATGAACTCTCATATTGATGTTCTCAACTATTCAGATTTGATCTAAATTTTATCATATTACGTTTTAAATTTAAATCAATTATGTTGTGTCATCATGTCATGTGTTATGTTTTTAGTTGACTGCTGTTGTACTACTCTCTCAGACACTAAGAATTTCTCAATTTTGAATTTGCCAATATGTTTTTTGCAATGAAGCAGTTAGTCTATAGCCTATTCAATGCATGGGATGCAAATATGATATTTGGAGTGAACCAAGTAAACAAAGTCCTTGGTTTTGTGAAGGGATTGATGGAGTGATAGAATTTAGATCATATACACTTTTACAAACTTTTGAATAGATATTATATACGATAGTAAAATGACTTTTGGTTGCAGTACCTTGATTTCTCTTCAGTGATAATTTTGACGGGGTGTTTTTAGCAACAACAAAAATGAAGACAAAATTTGTAAATTGAAATATAATCTCTTCAGGTCATTCCATAATGAAAAGAAATTGTAATATTTTCCAAATTTATACTGACTAAGCAGCTCAATGACTGGATTTACTTGTCTTCTAAATAGTGGTGGAGCGAGGGAGGGGCTAGTGGGGGGTGTTCGCCTCTTTTCAAATTATTTTTAATTTTTAAGTCATATATCTAATTCTCGTCCCCTTCAAAATGTACAGAAAATTTTTGTTATAAGTATCATTTCTATTTTTTTGTCATAAAAATAGTTGTAACTTCAAAAAATAAAATAAAAATTACTCATTATAATTTCGCCCCCCTTCTAAAAAAATTCTAGCTCAACCACTATTTCTAAGAATGTGTTAAGGGTGTGGAACCCTTACAGAGAAAACAAGAAGGAAGAATAACAAAAAGAGAACCAAAAAGACTTTTCTGATTTATTTTCTTGAATGAATTCTATCAGTTACAATAGCTCTCCTTTTATTACAAAGACAACAAACTATGAATGTCCTAACCCCTGCCACGTCACATTTACAATAGCTATATCAGTAACTACAATATTAGTCTATTAACCTTCTATTCTTATTCTAATACACTCACTGTAAGTAACCCCAAGGCTTGACATACAATTAATATCATGTACAATTAATAGCTACTTACACGTAACATTATCCACCCCTACAAAATGGACCTTGTCCTCAAGGTCCAAATGAGGTAAAAAAATTCACTCATCCATACCAGCAACATATGAAATGGTAGTAAAACCTTGTAACTAACAGCTACCAGAACAGAAGCACATAAACCAAGCTAAAGATGACAACACAAGAAAAATAGAAAACGTCTTCAACCAGGGACGGAAGCGATGTCATGACACAACCCCTTAAAGTCACATATCTGATATAGGAGCCTCTTCTTCCACTTGAAACATCTTGATGCTTGACAAGCTGCCCTATCGTCGTTTGATTTCCCTTGATTACACCATTCCGAGGTGGTGTAAAGCACACAGGCAACACTTGCTCGAAATCACAGGGAAAGTGCATAGTTTCAAAGTGCTTCTCTAATTCCTCCTTTCCTTGGAGACGCGCAGCAACAAGTTCACGTGTCTTGTGTGGATGGAGCATGTCCCATTTAATATTGGATGATGTTAAAAGAAAATTCCAAGCTGCCTTGTAAGGGGCTGGTGTAGATCTACATGTATTTTTTTTTTTTTTCTGCTTGCCAACACTCCATAAATCAACCTTGGCATCATACTTTTGAATTTGAATTATCTCTGAAGCCATGTAATAAGGTGAACCACATAGTGCATCTGCCAACCCCTGGGGTGTGAGAGACCTTGCAAAATCAATATCCCCAACTTTTAGAAAAGAAAATCCTCCAGGGTCCCAATAGAACAAGGGGTCAAATAGGATCATGGACCAAGACCTCATTTTTAGGCTAGGCATTTCATCAAACATGTGCCTGGTATACTCATTCTTGGCAAGATTGGACAGCAAGGGAAAGTTAAAGATCCCCCCAAATTTGGGTTTCATCATTTTCTTCCCAAAGCCAACCTTTACAAGTGCATACTCAACTAGCTTTATAGAAGGAACAGATAGGCAAGAAACTAGGACTTCAACGACACAAAGAAAATGAAGAAACAGAGAGGCAAAAGACCATATGACAGAAAAAAGACCCTTGATATTATTGGCATTATGAATGCAAAAAAAATCCTCCAGGATCCCAAGGGTCAGATATCATCACCCTACCAAATAAAAAACATGCATTATTTTTCTTGCAGCATTTATCTGAGGCAAAAAATACGACCTTGAAGTGAGATGTATCATCATGGTTTGTCATTTCAACAAACATCTGATGTGCAAATAATTTCTGCTCCTTTGCTTTCTTTAGATCTTCTTGAGAGAGATTCAACTGAATCTCCGATTCTGAACTCTTTGTAGCTCCAAGGACTTGTGTATCTGGTGGTGAGGAGGTGGGTCTCGGTGATTTCCGCTTACCCACTAGCATTGAATTCACAGATCACGGTGATTGTTCCACAGAAAGACGAGAATTGTGTAAGGGAGATGGTGATTCTTTCTCTAAAACAGAATTCTTTTCCCTCGATTCAGCCATTTTATTCTTGGCTTCTTCATTTTCTATTGCCTTACTTTCTCCTCCCTGTGCGTCCACCGCCCGCACCGCGAACGCTGGAATGCCCTCGTCGAAAGTCGTCCGTGGCAGATCCACCAAATTGAGAGAGTCCACAACATCAACCGACACCTTCTTGGGAGTACGGTGGATTTTCTTGAAGCAACTTTGCAGCACCGCATTTCCCCCCGAACAATTTCCCCTACCCAAGATTGCAGCGTTGTTGGGAGCATGGTGCATAGTTCTTTGATTCAATGAAGATTGCGTTGAGCTTGCTCTCAACGCTTCAGTACTCAGTGATCGATCGGGCCATTTCTCCAGAATTGCTACATGAATTTGCTGCAACAAAGTGTTGATTGTGGAGAACAAAGCTTGATCTTCGCTGAAACCTTGATCCCCTCTTATTTGCATCTTGAATCGGTTGCTACGTTCAATGAAGAAGAAGGTTCAACGAAATGAAAGAAAGGTGAATTCAGGAAATGAAAGCACCAATGTTAAGGGTGTGGAACCCTTACAGAGAAAACAAGAAGGAAGAATAACAAAAAGAGAACCAAAAAGACTTTTCTGATTTATTTTCTTGAATGAATTCTATCAGTTACAATAGCTCTCCTTTTATTACAAAGACAACAAACTATGAATGTCCTCACCCCTGCCACGTCACATTTACAATAGCTATATCAGTGACTACAATATTAGTCTATTAACCTTCTATTCTTATTCTAATACACTCACCGTAAGTAACCCCAAGGCTTGATGTACAATTAATATCATGTACAATTAATAGCTACTTACACGTAACAGAATGATACTTTGTGTCCTAGCGTTATACTTGTTCATGACTGCATGCTAAATTTTAATAAATGTTACTGTAGTCTGCAGATCTGTTATTCCCCTGCAAAAAATAAACTTTATTTTTCTTTTCCTGGGTAAAATAGTTGCTGGGTAATTGCGCAGGATCATGCATCATATTACATCATGTGTTGCTCATGCTGCTGGGCATTTTTCTCATTCTTATGTATCCATGTGATCTTTTTGCCTTGAGGATGGTGGATATACTCTTGTGAGGTTTTTATTATCTCTTCAATTCAATGTATACAGAGCCCTTTTGGGATGTCCCACCAACAGGCTTTAGCACAAGTTACAGCTCAAGCTGTCCTAGCACAATCTCATATGCACATGCAAGCTGATTACCAGCCATCTACTGTAACAGCAACCACTGAACCATTGGTAGAGCAGCCATCTTTTACTCTAAATGAAGCTTCAGAGCAGCCAGTGGTGGCATCTGTATCAGAACCTAGAAATGCTCAAATGGAAATGTCAGAGCTTTCACATCCTGATAAGAAATATCAACCATCTTCCCTGGCCATTGACAAACCTGCAGATGATGGTTTCAACTGGCGTAAGTATGGACAGAAACAGGTTAAGGGGAGTGAGTATCCACGGAGCTACTACAAGTGTACACATCTGAATTGCCCTGTGAAGAAAAAGGTTGAGCGTGCCCCTGATGGTCACATAACTGAAATTATCTATAAAGGCCAGCATAACCATGAAAAGCCTCAAGCAAATAGGCGTATCAAAGATAATAGTGATTCAAATGGAAATGCAAGCATTCAACCTAAGTCTGAGGCAACTTGGGTTGGAAATGTAAACAAGTTTACTGAAAATGTGCCTGATAGTTCAGTGCCTGAGACTGACCAGACTTCCAATCAAGAGGCTCCAAGGCAACTACCTGGATCAAGTGAGAGTGAGGAAGTGGGTGATGTAGATAACAGGGAAGAGGGGGATGACAATGAGCCAAACCCTAAGAGAAGGCAAGTTTTGCCATGTGAATCCTTTACAACTACGCACTTTTATAATTCTTCATGATGTAGGCTAAATTTCTGCTTTTCAGGAACACTGAACCTGTGGTTTCTGAAGTACCTCTGTCTCAGAAGACTGTCACAGAGCCCAAAATCATTGTGCAAACAAGAAGCGAAGTTGATCTTTTGGATGATGGCTATAGGTGGCGAAAGTATGGTCAGAAAGTGGTGAAGGGAAATCCTCATCCAAGGTAATTGTTTTTCTGTGTTACTATATTACTTTTTTTAAAAAAGCATCTTGGGTTCGTAGTTTTCAACAATTCAAAATTTGTTGAACCTTCAACAAATTACTGCTTTGTAATCATAAAAATAATTGCAGAGTTAATCAAAAAATTTAAGGGGGGTTGAATCAAACATACTTGATTAACTTTAATAGAACTTCAGGAGTAGAGGTAAGATTGGAAGGGTTTTTTGGTTGAGAGAAATTTGGAGGGAGAGAACCAGGTCTCTCAAATACCTGGAGAGATAGAGAGAGAATCCTACTTTTGTATCATTCTTGATCTCTGTTCTGTATCTCATTGATATTGATTAGTGTTTCTCAGTAATAAAGATTCATTGCTTATTTCTGATCCAGTTCTATCTACCTGCCTTTAAGGTTTTCTTCTCAATTATTAAGAAAGTCATCAGATACTCTCAATTTCAGGGAAATATAAATACATTTAACTATATAACCTTTTCACTCTATTGGTTCTCTGTCATTCCACTCAGAGGAGAAACCAAGTGACAAGGATAAAATAAAACAAAATTTGTTCTCTAAAACATCTAATATTTTGAAATGGAGTATTATTTTTCAGTCCTTACTCCCAAATCAAGTTAACGTACTTTAAGTTTTCTTCATGTTGTGGACCAAAAATATTCAGCGTGAAATTCACTTTCACCCATCCTCAGCTTTCTTCTGGGCTCTATTATAGGATTCTATTTGTCACTAGCTATAAGAAATAGGATTTCCCCATTTGGGGACTACAAAACCAAATGTCATGCTTTACAAATTACAACTGAAATAAACTTGATATGTCCCACCCATAGTCACTGGGTACGGGTATGGAGTTCTCATGGATATGTGGTTCGTCACTTTTTTATATTATTGTCACAAGACTTTCTTTAAGGTGAATCTATTATTCGGTACGCTAGATGGGAATCCGGTAACTATGGCCTACCACTCACATGCTTTCTACAAGAAACTTTTTAAGACTTTATTTTGCACATATTGTAGTTGTTTGTTAATTCTGTTTCCATTAAGTTTTAAAAATTAAAAATCGAGAAACTTGTCATGACATCCTATAATTTAATAAAATCTAATTTCTTTTATCCAACAAAAAAAAAAAAATCCCTTTTGAGTCTGAAACGTTTTTGTACCTTTTCTTTTGTGTTCTTCTCTAGTAATATTCTTACAATGATGTTCTAAACTTTTGGTGCTGTTTCTGCTTGCAATAGTCAGCGTTTCAGATTATTAGGACCAGTCAGTGTCTGAAATGTGTTTTTATGCTTTCTGGATGACATTATATGTTTCTATTCGTTTTCATCACGAGATAATCTCAAGTACAGGATTCAAGTTTTGTTCTTCACTCCTGTAACATCCTCGCTAATGTGGTTTGGCTTTTGGTGAGACCTTATTGTCAAATATTAGTCCCCGCCCCCTCCAAGCACCTGCCACCCTACCCAAAAGAGGATAAAATGCAAATAGGAAATGTGGCTTTTTTGTTTCAATCTTGAAGCTAGTGTTTTCATTTTGTGATGTTTTTTGCTATAATTGTTTCCTGAGATATATTCTGACTTCACTTTGTCATTGTGTATGAAAACCATGCCCACTCTTTCTATCTGGCAACAATTCCCTAACCAGTTTAGTTTATAGCTTTCTTTGTATGGGTTTATCATCTATCATTTAACATGACCGCAAAAAGTTTCCTACACACACAATATTTTGTGGGGCCCGCAGCAAAAAAAAAAAACTCTGGCACGCAAAACGAATCTCTATAACATAACAATCACTTTTCCTATGATATAACTCTTATAAAACCCTCTTTGTATTTTGTTTTCATATCTTTTTAACTTATCTGATGTTGAATTTCTGTGAGCAGGAGTTATTACAAATGCACTAGTGCAGGATGCAATGTGCGTAAGCATGTTGAGAGAGCTTCAACGGACCCCAAAGCTGTCATAACAACATATGAGGGAAAACATAATCATGATGTGCCTGCTGCAAGAAACAGCAGCCACAACACAGCTAATAGCAATTCAATGCCATTAAAACCACATAATGTGGTACCGGAGAAGCATCCCTTGCTTAAAGATATGGAATTTGGAAGTAATGACCAAAGACCCGTACATTTACGCTTAAAAGAAGAGCAAATCATAGTATAATGTCTGGTGCCAAGATCCGTTATTCCATTTTCAAGTTACTGGTCAATGAAGAGAGCTCACCTAATGTTGTCTAGAAGATGAAATGGTTAATCTGAAGGTGTAGTCAGATTTGGCAATGGTTAGTGCATGTTTATTGTTTTATAGTTTCTTTGTATGTAATACCACTTTTTGTACATCTAAATTATGGAATTGTTTGTATAAGATGTCCACAGGTATGAAGATCATTTCAACTAATGGATGGACATTGTTATATAAAGAACAAATAAAATTGAAAAACTATCGCTCGATTGAACTCCTTTGTATATGGAAGTTGAAATAATTATTTTGCTAATTTTTGTCTTGTATGGATTGATCCATCTAATAGGATAAGGCTTAAGCCTGGTTATTGTTCTTGTATTGTTGTAACCTTATGTTAGGTCAAAGATAGACTGTATTGCTATACCGTATGGGATGCGCTCAGAGATAGTGTATATCAATTGAATACTAGGCTTAAAGTCGAGGTCTCAATCACTGCGCACAAGCAATAGGTTTTACAACCAAGGAGTGGTGTGTGCACAATGTGGGTGAGATTAGCTAATGATTCGAAAGTAAGTACCTGGGGTCTTTGAGCTCTTATTTATAGGATTACCTTCCTAGGTTTTTTGCCCTCTGAACTCCCCCATTTAGTCGGATATAATCGCCCTCTTGTTGAGATCTCATCTGCCTTTTGCGCCCTATATCTGTGATTGTTCCAAGCTGTTGAGATGTTTCAGAATCTCTTAGTGAGATCTTCCGGCAGGCAGTTGGGATATGACCTCCATATCCGTAACAGTTGCCCCCCCCAGCTCGGTATCTCGTAGGTCGGAATGCCGAGGTGATTTTTAATTGCTTCAACTTCAGTTCGTTCACAGTTAGCAATCTTGAGCTCGAATTTTTGCTTGTTTTGACATCCCCTTTCCAATCCGGAACTGTCTTTGCCAAGATCACGTGTAATGCTAGTCGATCTTTCCCGTTGCTATCACATGACTCCAAGCTTTTAGCATGTCGACTTTTACCTAAACTTGTTTTCCACCTTTGGGTATTTATTTGATCCTAACTTTGATCTACTCATATCGGGCCAAGTCGAAGGTCGTAGCTAGATTCCTACTTTCATGACGTCATTGAATTTTAGAGGTCGGAATTTGATCTTATCGCACTTCCCTGACCTTTCATTTCACTCCTGCGGTGACGGTTACAGTGATCCACGTGTACTCCACCTATTGGCGATTCGTGCATCGTGCAGGGTATGCTATGTTGAGCCTGACGTAGGTCATGATTGAACGCATTGAATGCGTGCAGGACATGCAGGGCGTGCAGGGTGAAATTCCCCTTCTATCCCTTGTTCCACAGCCATTTGGAAAACCTCTTGGCCTTCGCGCTTCATTCTTCTTCGCCCTTTAAATACCAGTTTGAAATTGGTAGGAAATTTTTACTTTCCACTACCTCTTCTTGCACCTTCAGACACATTTTTTTGAGTTGTCTGGGTCTCTCCCCGTTGTCAAGGCGTTCTCCGTTCATTTGTATTATTCTCAGTCCTTAACTAGACCAGGTACCTTTCTTTTTCTTTTCACACTTTTTTGATTCATGTATTTGTTCATATTTCTGTTGGGGAAGAGTGTTTTCTGAACTTCCCATTCTGAAGTGGATAATGGACATTCCTGGTTCTTCTAATGCGGCCAGTGGCCGAGATGATAGGGGGGAGATATCCGAGGAAATGATAAAGGAGTTGCCTAGATCCGTTCAATACTGGTTCTATGGTAAAGAATACACCGAAGAGGAGAAGCTCCAACAGCTTCTCCGAAGTCACCAAGGAGGTCGTCGGGCTTCCCGAGGTGTTCGTGGTAGGAGAGGTAGAGGTCGGAGGGGAAGAAGGGGTGATCATTCTCAATCAATCCCAAAACCATCGACTTCTGGGTTGGGCTCCTCTCCTGAACCAGTTCCTCTATCTTACATTTTACCACCCTTACAACTAGCTCCAGGTCCGGGGTCCGTTCTAAACCGGATTCAACCTTTTCAGTTGAGTGATAGCTCTTCAAGTATTTCCTTATCCGAACTGGGTTTTCCCACGTTGGATGTTCCCTCAAACTTTGACGATTCGGCATCCCGTCAGGTGCCTTTCGTCGATCTCATTAGTAGCTCTGATGATTCCATCCCTTTTTCTTGGAGTCCAAGCTCCTTACCGCCTGACCTAGATGACCCGGGGTCGTATCATGTCGATTTTTATACTGACCCTACTCCTTTGTGTTCCAGGGACGTGATAATGGGAAATTCTGATGTTCAGAATTGGGTCCTTCTAGAGATCCTTCAACTGTGGTCCGTTATGACACCGGTCGTCGTAACCCAACTCCCACTTGGAAACCCTAGAGGGGTCGACATTCTTCCCGCAGGTGATCATCCGGTATGTACAGGTCCTATATCGGACGAGCCTTGCTTTTTCTATTTTTACCGGGACCTGGTTACCAAGCTTGGAATTCGGTTTCCGTTCACCGAGTTTCAGATGGCAGTGCTCCGACGCATTAGGGTAGCACCCTCACAACTTCACCCTAATTCTTGGGCTTTTGTCCGAGGTTTTGAGCAAGTATGCACTTACCTCGGCTTACCCTGTACAGTCTCTCTCTTCTATTTTTTCTTTGATGTATATACAGCTCGGACCGGTGCCGAGACAAAAGAAAGAAAGGGGTGGGTTACCCTTCGAGGTACTCCTGGTAGGGGTATCTTCATTCCCTACTCCCAATCATTCAAAGGCTTCAAAAATGCCTATTTTAAAGTGGCCTCTCGTTCCGACTCTCTTCCTTGGTTTGGTAAAGAGTTGTTGGACGACGGAAATATTTCATGTAAGTTCGAGCTGTATTGGACGCAGAAACATTATCGAAGGCGTCCTAAAGATTATGAAAGGTCATGAGTTCGAATTCAGGAAACAATCTCTTTGCAATTATGCAAGGGTAAGACTGCGTACAAGGATTTTTTCACCCCACATTCGCTAGTCGGGTTTAAAGAGGAGTGGTTTATAAGGTACTGTTGTCATGTTGAATGATGTCCCTTGATGTATTCTTGTTCACATGGTACATTACCAGAGATTTTTTTATTTGTATTCAGTCATGGTCTAGCAACCAATTTAGGATAAAATCTGAAAGTCTGATTAGAGATTCCATTACCAAGTCGCACTTTTAACAGCTGCAGTTCACTTAAGAAACGAAGTGCAATAGGATTCGGCTTCTGTGAACTATAGATGTGTATTTGCATTCAAGGAGTATAAACATAAGTCCATAAATATCTTAGACTTATTATTTATTTATTTATATGTACCACTAAGAGCCTATATTATCTTCTCAGCAATCTGTCTGGAAAGTGAAAAGTGACCATATGCTGCTTCCTTTATTTTCTAAAGATGGTCAAAACATTAAAGTGTAGACTTATTTAATATAACTGTTTTTTCTCTTTCTAGTGACCACTTTAACCGTGGCAAGGCATTGCAATAACACATACTAAAGCCCAAAACGTAATTTTGGATATTATGTTCCATTTCTAAGATTTATGAGAATAGATCTATAAGTATTTTAACGAGAGAGTAATGCTAGTTCTATGGTGATACAATATAAAAAGTTTTAAAAAGTTAAGAATACCACTCTCATATAGAGGGGAGGGGAAAGAAGAGTTTTTTTTTTTTTTTCTTCTTCTTCTTTAATAACACTCCACTCTCTTAAAAGACATTCAACTTATATTATCTTTAACTTCATTTTAAAAAATTGGATTTTCTCTTATAAAAAATTACACTTTAATCTGTTTTTTTTTTTTTTAAATAACAGTAGTTATTGATTATATAAACTTTTTATGCTACTTATAAATTTAAATTAAATCGTAATGTGCACATAATAATCAGCTTAAGCATGACATAAAGAAGAGTTCATGAGAAATATCAATTGATATGAGCCACATCTTAAGAAGGACTCATCTTAAAAAATTAGTTTATGGAATGGAAAAACGCTACGCTAATTTCTCTCTCTCTGATCTAAGAATTTCGAAAAACAAGAATTTATCTAATTTTATATCATCAAATATTACGAGTAAATTTTTTATACAATGAGAGTAGGTATTTTTTTTATCAAAAATATAAAAGAAAATAATCATAAATGTAAGTAATTTTTTTAATATTTAATGAAAGATATATCGAGAGATCGATATATTCATAATACGAAAAATATTTTCCAAACGTACATGTACAAGTGTACAACATTAGAAATATTATATTTATAAAATTTTTATTTATAAATTCTTACCGACTATACTATGTCTTATCGGTAAGAGTAAGACTTATGAAGCATCGACACTTCAAAAATCCTGACGTGTTGTGTCCGACACTTCCCGACACTCCAATACTCGTTGCTAAGACTCAAAAAAAGTTCAAAGATTACGTTGCGTTCCATTTTGAGTTCCGATTATTAGATTCGTTAGATTACGATTAGTATTTTATTAAGCTTAATATAAACATTTGGGATATATTATGTTTCTTTGTAAAATTGATGGGTATTATAAGTTTAACTTTATGTTTTATTAAATTATTAAATACTAAATATAATATACACTACATAAATTAAAAATATTATATAATATCAAAACGTATTCTAATGTGTCAAAATTTAACATTTTTAAAAATTAACGCGTCGGAATTTCGTATCATATCTCATATCCTGTGTCAGTGTAGGTGCAACATAGAGTAAGACACTCTTAAATAAAAATTTTATAATTTTTTTATTATTATTATAAATATAACCCTCCTCTTAAAAATAAAATACAATCATGACACATGTTGTTTCGAGTTGGATGTAATCACTGAATGTGTAATTATCAATCCAACCGCGCACCATTTAAAGTTGTCATGTCACAATTGGCAGCAACTGAAACTCAAAACTGAATGAACTGTCAAATCTTAATGCAGCTCTTTACACACACACACATTCACTCTTCCCTTCATCTTTGTCCAATCAAAGCAACCAAGAGAAAATAATAACTTAGCCTCTTAACGGTTACATTACACCTTTTTTTTTTTCTCCCTTTTTTCTATCTCTCTTCTGTGGTAACACCAAAAGAGATGATGAGGATATTGGGACCCACGAATTTCTCAGGACCGTTCCCGACATCCTCGAAAATCATCCCCCGCAGATCTCGCATTCCCAACTTTGTTCCTCGGATAGACAGACAGACAGACAGAGAGAGAGAGAAAAGGGCATTTGGGGAAGAGAGAGAAACAAACGAACGAACGAAAACAAAACCAACCCACCGTTTCCCTTCACCAATGCCTCTGTTTCTGGTGGGTTTTGCTCGTTCTCTCTGACGGTGTTGTCGGTTTTCTCGGAAGCGGATTCGAAAACCGCTTCCGGGTCGGGTCAAGCTTGTTTTCTCCGGCGGAGAATGGGTTGTGTCAATTCCAAGAAAGGGGTTGCCGGAGCTGCTTCTTCTTCTTCTTCTTCGCCGGTGGGATCGTATGTACTGCGTTCGAGTTCACGAAAAAAGAGCAATGGTGGTTCTAAACGCAACGTCGTTGTGGAGCCAACATTGTCTGTGTCTTCTTCATCGAAAGGCCATTCTGGGGTGGTGGTTTTGGAGACCCAACAACAACAACAACAACAATTAGGAGAGAAAAATCAGAAACCAGAGGAATGGAAAAAGGGAAGCTTGAGAGGGGGAAATGGGTCATTGAGCATGAAACTTGGAAGTCATAGATTTGTGGAAACAGAACAGAAAGCAGGTGGTTGGCCACCATGGCTCACCTCTGTCGCAGGTGAAGCGCTTCATGGATTGGTTCCTCTCAAAACTGATTCTTTTGAGAAATTAGATAAGGTATCTCAACACCCCACTTTTTATTTTTATTTTTTGTTTCACCTTGTTATTTATTATTGCATGGATTAAAATTTTGTTTTGTCTCTAAACAAGCTATGCAATGTGATAAACGAGATCATGAGTTGGGCTTTTTTTTTTTTTTTCTTCTTCTTTGTTTTGAGCCTTTTAGTTAGTGTTTGTAAGATAGGGATAAATTTTGTTTGAGGCTTTTGTCATTTTAAATGACAGAAAGGTATAGGGATAAATCTTTGGTGTTATTATAGCATCTAGATTTGGATCCTACAAATGAAAGCATTACATATGAGAGAGAAAAAATGTGGTAGAAAATAGAGAATTTTGAGTGACATGTAATGGTCTGATTGGTGAAATATACTGAATCTTTGATGCTACAGTAACATCAAAGATTTATTCGTGAGAGAGATACAGACACAGAAAATTTGAATTTTAAATTAAAAAAAATCACTCACTTTCTCTATCCTATGATTTCCATTTTTTCGTGTCTATCTCTATCGTAAAATGACATAACTTATGTCATTTAGAATGACAAATATCAAATCCTTAATTAATTTGGGGAAAATAAATAGGTGATAAAAAAGAGAGCTTGGCTTCATCTATAAATTACAGGAATGGGGACAGTTAATTTATTTGTAATTTAATTGCGAATGGTATTATTCATTGAAATTCTTGCATTTAACTATTAAAAAAAATTATCATGTCTTTTTTTTTTTTGTTGAAATAAAATTATAATGTCTTTAACCCTGGCTTTTTTACCAAATCAATGTATTTGATAAAAAAATATTTATTTAATTTATTTTTCATAAAATATTCCAGACTAATCCGATGAATCCTGCACATTGATTGTAAAAGACAAGTTCTGTTCGTCTATTATGTGAGACTTAGTGTCAGCGGAAAAAGTCTGACAACTCTTTAAGTCCTGCACGTATGGTGATTGCATTAATTTGAAATATTTTTTGAAAAATAAATTAAATAAATATTTTTTTTATTAAAAAAAAGGGGTTAATAATCAATTATGTGTTATATTGATTGGTAACTAACTAACTACCGAACACAACCCATTTTTTAATCCAAACTTGGAACCGGTCATGTAAAGGTTGGTAAAATCATAACATAGGTAGAGTTGTATTTAACTAATGCAAATATGAAAATATTTAATGTTAGTTTTTTTAATCAGCTCAGAAGCTAGCTACAAGCTTGTAAAGAACTGAGATTGAGCAAGTTTTCAAATCCTAAGCTTGTGATTTTCATTTTTTCGCTTTACAATGATAGATTGCATGTTGTCTAATTTACTCACCTATTGCTAGAATGTCTTGGCCTTATTGTCATCATGGTAATATTGATCAATTTATGACTTTTTTTTTCCCTTAATAATTTTATTTCTGAAGATTGGACAAGGTACATATAGCAGTGTGTTCCAAGCACGTGAAGTTGAAACTGGGAGGATGGTTGCCCTGAAGAAGGTGCGCTTTGACAATCTTCAACCGGAGAGCATTAGGTTCATGGCGAGAGAAATAATAATTCTCCGCACACTTGACCACCCAAACATCATGAAATTGGACGGTATAATTACTTCACAACTATCAAATACAATATATCTTGTATTTGAATACATGGAACATGATCTTGCTGGCCTAGTATCTTCTCCAGACATCAAGTTCACTGAGTCACAGGTTTGTCAGCATTTCATTTGTGACAGTTTAAGGTGTTCATATCTAACTAGGTTACTTTGAAGACAACTTGTGTCATTTTAGTGGCTTTATACTATGTCTTATTACTGATACATAGTTATAATATGAAAATCCGCTTCTTTTAGCTGATGTGATTGAAGAAAGAGAAAGAAAAAGCAACTTTTCGTATTATAACTATGTCTTATTGGTAAGATATAGGATGTGCATCACAACCTTCCCGGACACAAAATGAGAAACACTTGTCTCTCTCAATCACTTTTCACCACTACCATTATCACCACCACCACCATCGTCGCTGCCATCGTCGTACCACCAGTGCCGTCGTCACCACCACCATCACATGCCACTGCCACCATCACCACCACCTCCCTCCATCACTACCACCATGCCACTGTCACTGTCACCGTCACCAATCACCATTGCCGTCACCACCGCCGCCGCCACCACCATACCACCACCACCACACCATATGGAAAGGAAAGTGATGATCCGAATTTTTTTTTATGCTTAATAGAAATTTTTTTATTATATTATTAGTTGTGTTACCAAAAGTAACCTCATTCTCGAAATAAAAATAGAACATGTATTAAACACATTTTTTTTCCTCGGAAACTGTTCCAAGGCACATAAATTCATAAAGAGTACCAGCAAACAAAATAGTTATCATGCACACCCATAGTGTAAAGCTACTAAAAGGACAAAGTTGTGTCGTGTAAAAAGACACACATTTTGCCCTACTTTTATACATTAAATGTTACATTATTGTTTCATATTTTCCCCAACAGATTAAGTGTTACATGAGACAGCTATTAAGTGGACTTGAGCATTGTCACCTTCGAGGTATTATGCATCGAGACATTAAAGTATCCAATATATTAGTGAACAATGAAGGTATTCTCAAGATAGCAGATTTTGGATTAGCAAATAACATTTGCCCAAATAGCAAGCAACCTTTAACAAGTCGTGTGGTGACTCTATGGTATCGCCCTCCTGAGCTCTTGATGGGATCAACAAATTATGGAGTTTCAGTGGATCTGTGGAGCATGGGCTGTGTATTTGCTGAACTTTTTCTTGGGAAGCCTATCCTTAAGGGAAGAACTGAGGTAATCCTCCTAATGAATGTATTTTTTCTTTTTTTTGATAAACTCGTGATTAAACAACAATTAACAAGAGCATTCATATGCCATTCAAATGTGATTTCCCTTTTGGAATGGCACTAAATATCCCGCCTCGTGTGTTAATCAAAAAGCTGATTTTTCTTATGGAAACACTCATGGGAAAGTGCGCCTGGCAAATTTTCGAACCCCAAATACTCACGAGAACAGACCCCGGATACTCAGCACCCTAACCAACTGAGCTACACCTTGGGGTTTCCTAATGAATGTATTTAATCATTGATAAACTCGTGATTAAACGACAATTAACAAAAGCATTCATATGCCATTCAACTGTGATTTCTATTAATTTCAACCAGAGTCCTACATAAATATACACGAGACTACATTGTTATGTGTTAATCAAAAAGCTGTATTTTTCTTATGGAAACATTCCTTCTCTTGAAGGTGCTACATTAATTATTATCTAGAACAAAAATGAAGTGAGGTTAAGATAACTAATGAATAGGCAAGACAAACAATGCATCATTTCATTCATCAGACTAACACTAAACCTTTGGCCGCTTATTTTGTTGTTTATTCTTCTTTAATCTATAGGTTGAACAATTACACAAGATTTTTAAGCTTTGCGGGTCTCCACCTGAGGAGTTCTGGAGAAAGTGTAAGCTTCCTCTTGCAACAATGTTTAAGCCTCAGATTTACTATGAAAGCTCTCTTAGGGAGAGGTGTAAAAGTTTTCCCATAACTGCTGTAAACCTACTTGAGACTTTACTTTCCATTGACTCCAACAAGCGCGGTACTGCCTCCTCTGCACTAATGTCTGAGGTAAATTCCTTGTGCATTCTACTATTCTTCCTTTTTCGTAAGGACTTATATTTTGGAGGGCTACCTTTATAATTTAATTTAAGGGAAAAAGAAGTATCCTTTTAAATGATAGAAGCTTATGTCCTTTCAGGTGTTTTACACAAAGTATAACCGGTCATACTTTGTGTAAATCTGAAAAGTTGCTTTTTTTTTCTCTCCTCAATCACATCGCTGACGTGTAAAGTGAAAAAAAAAAACTTTTCAGAATTACACGGAGTATGACCGGTCATACTCGGTGTAAGTCACTAAAAGGACACAACTTGTGTCCTTTTGAATGACACACACAAAACCCTTAATTTAATGATAAAGAATATAAGGTTTTCGTGACTTAACTTTGTGGATGGTGTTCCATATGTGCATAATTGTTATTATGAAAATGTTATTGTATGATTAAGTTTGCTACTGTTGCGGATTGCACTTAATTAAGTTTGATTTCTGATTTTTTGTTTCATGTTGTATCTTTTTATAGTATTTCAACACCAAGCCTTATGCTTGTAATCCATCAGTCCTGCCAAAGTATCCACCAAGCAAAGAAATGGATGCTAGAAATCGGGATGATGTGAGCAGGTATATCATTAATTGTGGTCTTTTTCTACTTGAAATAGAAAATTGTCATGGCATAGCTAGTTTTATTCTTGAATTTTCCTCCTGGTATGAGCTTTATATATGAATCTATTTCTTATTATTATATGTTGAGCATATAGAACGAAACTTAAAGGTTACATTGCATCATCTTCAAGGGCCAAAGCCTAATTATTTGGCCACATTCACTTATATTTACAGCCATATGCTGGAGAACTTGACAGAATGTTTAAAGTGAAAAAAGTTGGTACTTAAACCTGAAGGATAATTTATTCATTCTGTCTTTAATCTTTATATTTCATAATCTCCTTATGTTTTTGAATGTTCATTTAAACCATTAACCAGCTCCAAATTTGGGTATTCTGAACCAATCAAATTACTTAAAATGGATAGTGTGGTTTCTAATGAAACTGGGTGCTTTATTTCCAAATTCTGTGACTGAAATCTAGAATTTACACTCAGGAAAAAGAATGGAGGTAAAGAACGAGAGGCTGTAACATCAAGAAGGCAAAAACAAGTCCATAAAGTTTTGCAGGACCCTAACAGTTTCAGTAAACCAGCTTTGAAAGAGGTACAGTTTCCTTCAATGCACAATGCTACACTGCATGAAGAAAACAACTACTTTTATTTAAATGTCTTTCTTATTTGTGAAGGAAATGCAGAATATTTCTCTAAATACTGTTAGAGATGATGGTAAAGCACATATTGCAAAGGCTAAAGCAGGAGCTAGACACAAAGAGCAACTAAAGCCTTCACATCATGCAAAATCAGAAACTGCTCAAATGATAAATGGTTGTAATGGCTATAGTGCATACTCAGGACCAGCACCTGTCTCAGGATCTAGTGGTTTCACTTGGGCAAAAATGAGAAAACAAGATTCTTCATCTGCATTATCAGATGGATCAAGAAGCAAAATCAGTGCACTGGATCCATCCTTTGCAAAAGGAACCTATGATTTAACAAAACAAGGGATAGAAGTTTCAGAAAGAAAACACAATTACAATGCATACCATTCAAATCATTACTTGGAATTTGATCCCACAGAAAAAACGGATGCTCTGATAAATGCTGAGGTAAAGTTTGAAATACACATGCTTTAGATAAAAAAAAACCATAAAAATATCATTGTTAATTATGCATAATATGGCACTTGTTATAACTTAAAACTGACATCATGGCAACTAACACTTGATATGTGTTTGGTTACATGTGTTTGGATGGGCTTTTCCCCCCTCCGAAAGTTATTTTTTTTCAAGAAAAAAAAAGCACTTATCACTTTAAGTTCGTTTGGATGTTTGCTTTTGAAAAAAAATAGAAGTCACAAAAAAAATCAAAAACCTACTTTTTTTGGAAGTTAAAAATTTCAACTTCTAAAAAAAAAAAAAAAAAAAAAAAAGTCAAAAGCCAAATACTTTTTTTTTCAAAAACTAAATACTTTTATAAAAAATATGGTTATATTTACAAACTTATATTTCTCTTTTTTAAAAAACTAAATATTTTTATAAAAATATAAATAGCTTTAACTTTTGTAAAAAAAAACACTTTTAAAATAAGGAAGAAATAAAAGCTACTTGTTTTGTTAAAATTTGATCCAATGTAATCAAAATAATTCTCCAATGATAACCATCATATTGATGTGATAATTTATTAAAAACTAAATTATTTCTCTGAGAATCTTTTGATGATCAAAATGAGGGTTTATTAGTTAAAAAAACTAATAATATTTCTTTATTCTATTGGAAATTCTTAATTAGTTCATTGATGTTTACACTGGGTATGGATCAAATTTGAAATCTTGATATTGGTCAAAATATCTATGTATTGTCTTTGTGTTAGGTTGCATATTATTTTCTTGACCAAATTTTTTGCAGGGCTACACAATGCATGGTGAGTCTGGGGATAAAAATGATGAATTATCGCATTGGAATGAAAGTATGCGGCGATATGTTCATAAATCAAGGTTTGGAAGAGGTAAAGAAACTATTTTTATCTATGGTGATGTAGAAAATTTAGTGAAACAAACTTACTACGTCTCCATTCTATACTATAACGTCCGCCTATATGAATCTGACGGGTCGAATTAACACTTTCATGCACTTTGCAAAATAATCAAAAAACTGAACTGAACTATGAACTGAACCGCCTTAAAATAACCAGTTTTAAAAAACCAATTCATGAACCGAACTGGTTTTTACAGAACCAGTTCATGAACCGAATCGGTTTTTAGAACCAGCTTAAGAACCGAACCATTTTGAACTGAATTGAACCGAACTAAATCGAACCATTTTCAAACCAAACCAAATTGATTTTTATAATTTTATTTTTTAAGTTTTTAATTTTTTTCTTTTCAAAACAGGGTCGACCCGAACCGGTTCCGAACCGAACCGTTTCCAATCGAACCGAACCACTTCCGAACCGAACCAGTTTTGAACCAAACCGAATCACTTCCGAACCATTTAAACTAATTTGGTTCGGTTCGACCTATGCACATTCCTAAATTGCACAGTCATATATATATATATATATATATATATATATATATTTTTTTTGATAAACCATAGATTTGCATATAATGCAATGATCATGCACACTAGTTATGTGTTTTAATAATGACAATTACACAATCTTACACACTCCTTACATACTTGCACATAAGTAGGATAACCACCTTTGTTTCACTATATATTTGTTGGATCCAAATTATGTGCATAAAAAAAAAAGTATTCCCCATCAAACCTCAACTAGTGAAGGTGATTTTTTGGATTTGATGAATCTATGACTTTTTAGTCACAAAGAATAACTTTATCTTTACATATTTGTAAAGAGATGATTTTTTGGATTTGACGAATCTATGACTTTTTAGTCACAAAGAATAACTTTACCATTGTTTTTATGCTCGCCCTCTTAATGTTGCACTCCAATGTCCAAACTTTTTTTGTCAACTCTCTCCCTATTTTATCTATCTCTTTTTCTCTCTTAAAATGACACAACTTTACATCCTTTAAAATTATACACACTTTTCCCTTTTTGTTTATAACTCGTATTTAAGAGTAAATCAAAAGTTGTTCTTGTTTGAAACAAAATTACAAGATAGATCATGATGAGTACCAACAAATCTATATATTTGTTCTACAGACAAGTGACTCAAGGATGATATGAACGGAGTAATCCATACCTCTACAAGGGTTTTTGACTAAACATTCTGGCCATTGATGGACACTTTTATTGGCATCTGAACTGAACCATTTTTAGCTTCTGACTTAAGCTCTCCTGACATCTTTGGCGACATTACCCTCCTTTTGATCACAATAGAGTTAAAGTGTTCATACAGGTTTTTCATACGTAGGATTACAGTAACACAGTATAATGCCCACATGGAAGATTATATGATTTAAAAATGTTTAACTTTTCTTAAAGAATTTTGTCCTTCATAGCTTTGTAAATGTCCTTAAGTAATTAATTAATTTTTTTATTATTTATTTTCGTCTTTTTCTCCCAACCCTTAAGTACGCATATATTTTAAGAGAGAGACTATGGTATATCTTAAAGTGTTCTTGCAAAGCCTCAAAATGCTAATTTAGGCAACACAAAGAAGTTAGACCATGTTACTAAAAAAAAAAAAAAAAGTTAGACCAAAGCAACGTTCTCTATGTATTTGCTGTTTTTACTTAAGCGTTCCAATGCACAAATTGTAACACAAAAAGGATGTGCCTCCTTCATCGAACGAGGGATTAGTCTCATTCTTCCTCCGATAGCGAAGCTCAATGCACCCACTATTTCAATGAGGGGTTAGTTTACATGGCCGTATCCCGAGGACAAGGTGACTGGAAGAGGTTGAATGTGGATACCTTCAGGTTATACCAAAAAAATAAAATAAAACAAGCTTTCTAGCACAAATTGTAATACAAGAAGTTTATAATTACCTTATAAGCTTCAATGATCAATCAGTGTCTTGGACATACTAAAGCCAGTTCAGTGAAGTACTAAATTAAACAATTAATGTGTAAAACTCGTGACATTATATATCTCCCAGGTGCTAGTCATTACCTTATAATAATCAACCAAATTGTTTGCTTGAAATTTTTTGAATCATCTGTTGCATTTTCGGTTCCATATTTTTTTTTAGAAAAAAATTAATTCGTGATATTTTATAAATCATGTTCAATTTTGGTGTCATATAATGATCACTTTAATTAGCAGCGTAACCACAAACAAATGTGTTATCATTTTTATCTAGAGCTTTGAGGTAATGAAACGTAACAGTTAATCACTAATATAGTAATATACTTGTTATTATCTTGGGAAATTTCTTAATGAAATTAACTCATTTGAATTTATTTTATATTTCATACTTAAAAATAAAAAATACTAAGGAAAAAGTGTTTGTCATTTTAAATGACATAAAGTTATGTCATTTTAGGAGAGAGATAGGCACAAGAAATTATTTTTTTATTAAAACTTTAAATTAAAAAAAAACCACCCACGTTCTCTTTTATGATTTTCATTTCTTGTGTCTATCTCTCTCTTAAAATGACATAACTTATGTCATTTAAAATGACATAACTTATGTCATTTAAAATGACAAACATCGTACAAAATATGAAAATATTTAAATATTCTAATAAAAGTTTATTTGCCCCAGAGGCTAGGAGTATGTTTGATTCATGTTTTTTAAAATAGTTTTCTAGTTTTCAGAACAAAAAAAATAAAAATCTCGTTTGGTAAGCCTGTTTTGTAAAAAAAAAGTTTAAAAACTGAAACTATTTTTTTATTTTTAGAATCAAATTTCGAGAACATGTCTGAGTTGTTTTTGTTTTCTGTTTTGGTTTTTAACTTTCAAAACAAAAAAACACAGAAAATAACTATTTACATAATTATTCTACAAAACAGTTTTAAGAACAAAAAAAAAAAACCAAAACACAATCAAACATACCCTATATCTCCTCTCTTACTAAAGTTAAGTTTTGCCACAAATTTCTCCCAACCCAATCAAACCTCATTTTGGTTTTATTTCAAGGATAGTTTAACTCTAAATCATTTTTAGTTATTTCAAGGATAGTTTTTTTCGATCCCACGATTCTACCATTTTTTTGTTTCAGTAGATGCCACTCCTTTTTCTTTTTAATACAATCACTCCCGATCTTATCGTTTCTTCTAGAACTACTTATTCAATGCAACAATTTTATCTCTACAACAATTATCTTATGCTCCAATGATAAATATTTTAAGATATTTGAATTGAGTTGTTTATCCGTTCAATAATTCATGACAAGTAGGAACAAAAGGTCAATAATGCAGGGCAAGAAACATCTATTGGTACCATTTGTCAATTTCATTAATACAACATGGCTTCAACTTGTTTACAAATTACAATAAAACCACTCCCCAATTAAACCCGAGTAGCAAGTATGGGGTGAGGACAATCCTTATACACAGCTTTACCCTTGCAAATAATTGCAAAGAGACTGTTTCCCGAATTCGAACATGTGACATTTCCGTCACAAAAGTTAATATAAAAACAAAATAAACATTTTTGCCTTTTAACATCATCCAGCAATACATGTTTGTCTTCTTTTCAATTTCTTTTGCATTAAATGTACATTTCAACAGAAATGGGTGACTGCAGGAGTTGTATCCTACATACACCTTAAACTCCCATTTTCCTTAGCCAAGAAAGTAACTAATATATTAAAATGTTTGTATAGTTGAATGTTATTCCCTGAAATTCACTGAAAACCCTTAGCATTCACCATCAAGGGTCATTAGCATGGGGATTTGACCATTGTTACTAAGATCAATCTTGTTCAATCTAAGGCAACATAGTATTTTCTCTGGAAGCTCTTCTTGTTTCTGTGCCTGTTAATAGAAATTCAGAGATGTGGTCAATCTCAGTTGAAGGCTAACTATATAATGCTAAAAAAGGTTTGCAGTATCCCAAAATAGAACATTCACCTTCATTTAAAACTATATATAAAAGTTACAATTATCAGAATATCTCTGCATGCATGTTGCATTAGAATGGTTTAAAAAAATGACACAAGATAATGTAAAGATGGGTGCTTTAGAACTTTGTAGCACCGACACGGGACACGTGACACGATACGACACGACACTCCGACACGTTAATTCTAACAAATGTTAGATTTCGACACGTTGGGACACGTTTTGATATTAAATAATATTTTTAATTTATGTAGTGTATATTATATTTAATATTCAATAATTTAACAAAAAAATGAATCTAAACTTATAATATTCATAAATTTTGCAAAGAAACATAAAACATCCCAAATATTTATATTAAACTCAATAAAATGGTAATCGCAATCCAATAAATCTAATAACTGGAACTAAAAACTCAACACACCGCAACCTTTGAACCTTTTTTGAATTTTTATAACGCGTGTTGAAGTGTCGGGAAGTGTCGGAGTGTCCGAGAGTGTCGGACACGACACGTCAGGGTTTTTAAAGTGTCGGTGCTTCATAGCTTTAGAGTCGTAGCAAGTTAAAAAACACAGATCTTATTTTGAATGAAATGGATGACAAATATTATAGCCAAGAATGCCAATGTAGGCGAAAATATCATATGGTACCTGAATGGTTAGGCCTAAATCAAGAATGCCATCTTTCAAACGATCTCTAAATGAATCAAGTCCTCTTCTTGATATGTAGCTGAATCGATGAATGTCCAGATCAATCTCAAAGTAGTTAGGACCCTATTAGAAATAGAAAAATACAAGAATCAATTCCATGTCAGATGTAACAAGGTGAGCAAGCAATTTTATGTTACTAGTAAAGTATAACATAATTACAGCCTAAATAAAAGGTACACCATGTTTATCAAGGGACAGATGCAACAACACATGTTTGGATAAAATATAAGGAGTGAGATTATAATAGGAAAATATTGAGATAAGGAATACCCCAATGTCCTGAGTCATGACTTATTAAGCAAGAAAAATGAACGGATTTAATAGAATGCCCCAGCTCAAAATGAAACAGGAGAATAAGAATTAAGGAAAAAGGGCATTAGTTAAAAACATCATAAAGTTACATAGTTTGACATAAGTTTTAGCATTATATGGTAAAACTATGATTATTATTATTTTATTTATTTTGGATTATGCTAAATAAGGCATATATGAGCTTTACCATGTAAAAGTTGTGCTGCGGGCGTGAAAGTACAGGTTTTCCATTATAAGAACTGACTAGCTTCCTTTCAGCAGAATTCATGTGCATATCCTCAGGATTGACAAGTCCTACTATGATCTTTAGTCTTTCTCTGAAAGCAACATCAGATTCTTTTGCAAACCCCTTGACCTTTTCCATCTCATCATCAATGAATTTCTGTAGCATAAATAGGAAACATGAACCAAGTTAATACTTAATACTGATTATAAAGCATTAGAAGATTATGTCAGACTCAGTTTAAACACATATCACCCTAACTGTACAGAGACAAAAACTAATATAATTTTAACAACACTCCCAGACAGATTCATTAAGAACAGCTTCATTAAGAACAGCTTGGCACAAAGTATGTGCAGTATTGTTGCTTCAAACTCGGTTGAAAGTAAAACAAATGTATAGAAGCCTTAAATTAAACCAGTGCAATCACACCACAGTGACACTAGCAATCCAATACTGACCTACAAGGATTAAATAAGCATTTAGGATTACCCTTCAGGAATTTCTTATTTGATCAATTAAATGATTTGAATGTTGACATCAAAGAACAACAAGTTACAAATCCCAGACTCAAGCGATCTTGAATGAAATCTGAGAGTAAACTAAAAACAATATTGTAAATCCAATTGAAACAAATTGCCATATAAAAATGATTTGAGGTGAGCTTTGTTGGAAATGTAAAGCACAATGAAAAAGGAATAATAAAAAAAAAGGGCCATACTCTTTACTTCAAATACACAAACATAACCATGAGTTGACTAAAATGAAGTTAAGAAAGAAAATGATGGTTTGTGATGGGCAAATTAAAAAAAAAAAAACCACTCCCCATTGCTAGCAAATATGCAGAGAGACTGATTCGAACCTACAACCAGACACACCACGACAAACAAACTTACCGCTGAGCCAAGCCGGCCAATGAAAAAGGAATAATAAGAAAAGGAAAATTATACAACATACTCTTTACTTCAAATAGACAAACATAACCATGAGTTGACTAAAATGAAGTTAAGAAAATGATGATTTGTAATGGGCAAATAGCAATGGGAAATTGATGTACCTTTATGCTTTCCTGAAACTGGGAAGAAATATTTTCATCAAGTGTCTCAGAAACCTTGAAATACAGTACAAGACTCATCCCTTCTCCATCACTATCACCAGCAAAAATTGCAGCTGGATATGTAGGCAACTGACACAAAGCACATAAGATAATGTGATGGATGAGAAACCAATCACCACTACCCAATCTCATAAGTTATTAATGATACATATTTCAATACTAGTACTGAAGAAAGTTTTATGAATGTTGAATAAATGAAAAAAAAAGTATTACCTGGATATTTACAATAAGAAGTTGAGGTATGTTCCCATTGGCTTTCAAATTTGGAAGTTCAAGGTATCGAGCAATATGATGTATCTTTCTCGGACACACAAATAGATCAACACCAATTGGAATGTATGGACTATGATTTGGTGCAGGAGACTTGCGCTTGTCTCTGGAAACAGAATGATTAGACAATTATATTTTCATGTAAATATGAAATAAGATATTCATACTACCAAATTTTTCTACTACCACTCCAATCACCATTGGATTCAAAAGTTGTTTTCTTTTTCTCTCTCTTCATTTAACTTTTCCTCTAATCTAATGGTGATTGGAGTAGTAGTAGAAAAACTTGGTAGTATGAATATCCTACCTTTGTAAATATAATTGATGATATCTATCTATAATGAAAATATCTATATATATATATATATATATATATATATATATATATATATATAGGCAAAATGAATTCTTCTCTTGCATAAATATGCTCATCTTCTTTCACTCTCAACTCGTAAAACGTGCCCAATTTTTTATTTTTATTTTTTGAAAAAAACTGATGGGACCCAATTGTTTCTATATGCGGGAAAAGGTGCTAATCACCGGCGACATAAGAAATACAACGCCTATATATATATATATGGGTAAATATTTCTACAGCCACTTTAGATAAGCTTATCTAAAGCTATCATTTACGACTATGTTTTTCCGGGAGAACATAGTTATAATATTAAAGTTGCTCTTTTCTCTCTTTTTACATCAGCAAAAAAGGTCTTAAAAGTAACTGAGGAGAGAGAAAAAAATAACTTTAATGTTATAACTATGTTTTCCCTGGAGAACATAGTTATAAATGGTAGCTATAGATAAGCTTAGCTAAAGTGGCCGTAGAAATACTTTTTCCATATATATACAAGGTAAAATCATTTCTGTGTCCACTTTACTTACAACAACGACAAGTGTATGGTTATGATTCCCCACATTTAATGCTTTCATCATTTGTATAGTTATAATTCCCTGCATTTAATGCTTTGAAGTATATATATATGGCAAGAATTTGATTGCAGAAATGTAAACTCCTATATATATATATATATATATATATATATATATATATATATTATATACAAGCAAGGCAGGTTAACATACTTGAAATAATTTTCACCACGGAGTTGAAATGTTGAGGGTGGAATTTCAGACCAACATCCAGGTGATGGCATTTCTCCATTCTGACATGGAATTGTATGTCCTGCTTTGGGGCGAAATAGATATTTTTTTGATTGACCTTACATACAAATACAAGATTACAGAGCTTAATCAGCATAATATGTTAATGTTGCATACTTGCTTGCAATAGATTTAAGCTGTGGATAAAACTAGACAACCAGGAAAAAAAGAATGGTTGCATACAAAAGGTGGCTATCTCTGGTACTTGCATTACTCCTAAATTTGAAAAAAATACTTTTATGTTTCAACAATTCCCAGTATGCTACACTATAGTTGCTAGTTTAAATTTCTAGTCTAAACCAATACAAACTTTATGTCCATGCAGTGAAAATTGAAGTACTTTAACACTTACTAAGTTCAGTTGGTTCCTCTACTTCACAAGATCTCCGTTTGAAAGAAAGCCTTAGAATGGTTGACAGCTTTTTGCTTGGCCGATTCAGTGTTTTGTCATTGAAACTAGCAGAGGGTGTAAAAAATTGAAAGCGTGTATTCTTTTGAGTCTTCTCTTCCAAACTATGTTTATATTCTTTTATACCTTTAAAGCTTCCATGAGTCTTGCTTAAGCGAGAAATTCCACAACCTTGTGAACTGACAAGATCAAAACCACTTTCATCTTTTCCCATTAACATATCTGCGTTACCTCCATCAACTTTAACATAACTTTCACGATATTCTTCATACTGACACTTGTTATCCACAAAACGTGTTGATCTTTCATACTGAAGAACTTGGCCACATGAGATGTTTCCATCTGCATATAAACCCCCAATTAATAAATAATAATAATAATAATAATAAAGACAAAGTAACCCTTCATTAACATAATCTTGAAGATCTAAACATAGAAGTCTTGTTGAATATGTTTTGAAACTGGAACAGTGATTATTTTGTCACACTTCATCAAATTATTTACCAGACTGCCACGCGAACAGTAAAAACTCCCGGAATGCCACGCGACATAATTCGTTACACTGTGCAGCGAATTATGTTTGCAAATAATTCGCTACACAGTGTAGCGAAATATGCCGTGTCAGACTGCACAGATAGCAAAAGTGACACGTGTCAAGTTGGCAGCAAAACAAGCATAATTCGCTACACAATGTAGCGAATTACTGTCAACTTGACATGTGTCATTTTTGCTGACTGTGCAGCCTGACACGACATATTTCGCTGCACAGTGTAGCGAATTATGCCGCGTGACATTCCGGGAATTTTTACTGTTCGCGTGGCAGTCTGGTAAATAATTTGATGAAACGTGGCAAAATGGTCACACTCCCTTGAAAGTGTGTGCATGCATATAATATCCTAGGATAAGAAAAAAATAATTAACTTTGGTTCAATATCGAAGACATTTTTGTATTAGTTGTTTACATGTTAATAATGGATACATATTCATTACCTCCATGAACACTATTGAAGTCATCATCTGATTCAGATTCCAGAATACTGACTGAATCAAAATAAGCCTCCTCTTGGCACATTACTGCAAGCAATGAAATAACAAAGTCAATCTGAATTTCAAGTAAAAAACAAAAAAACAAAGGAAAAAAGATGTGAAGATAGGAAAGTCAAAAGAATGTACTGTTTGCATCAGCACCATATTGACTATGGTGCCATTGAAGCTGTGTAAGATAGAATGCTGGATTGGAAACTTGAGAACGTCTGCAAGTAGTAGTTGCACCATTTTCAAAGTCCATATGAACAAATTCACTAACAGAATAATCTGTTACACGTGCCCCAGCATTGCTAATCCTCTTTTTGGTATCATTAGATACTGAATTTGAGATCTTTTGACGGCGTTTTATTTTCTGTCTATGGAGCTTCCTTGGTGCTTTCATTGCATTAGAATGTACTGACATGCAACTACCCATTGTATGTTGTTAAGAACACACAAGTTTCAAAGTTTCAAAAATTGTCTTTGTAAGAATGGTGAACCTCAGAATCTGCACAGCATATATATCAAAGGAAACTATGTAAACTTATAATCTCAACAGATAAATGACACACTTTAGCAATAAACTTGCAACAGTGAAAATGCCACGCGAACAGTACTTTTTACCAGACTGCCATGTGTCATAATTTGCTACACTCGTAGCGAATTTCGTGGCCAATGATTTTGTGACACATGGTCATATTGCAGAACAAATTCGCTACCAGTGGTAGCGAATTATGACACGTCAGTTTTTTCCTGCGAAAATGTGCCACGTGTCAAAAAATCATTGGCGAACATAATTAAGTCCAAAAATGAATAAAGGATCGACCCAGTTCAAATACCCACTTCGTGAGTGTTTGGGGAAGGGAATACTCTAGGAAGCCTTTCCCCTGCTTTTTGCAGAGAGGCTGATTCGAACTCGCGACCTGACACACCACAGCAAGCAAGCTTACCGCTGAGCCAAGCCGGCGCTTCAAGTCCAAAAATGAATGTGTCAAAAATATTAAGTTTTTGACATATACATAATAAAACTTCAATAGCTGAGGAGTGAAGGTTACATCTACCTTTGGGATTGCTAGGAAGGAAATGAAAAAAAAAAAAGGATGGAGTTCAACACTTGGAAAGGAAGACTTATGAACCAATAAACATTGCCACATGCAGAGAAGGTTATATAGCACAC
This sequence comes from Gastrolobium villosum, assembly GCA_032173675.1. NCBI lineage: Eukaryota > Viridiplantae > Streptophyta > Magnoliopsida > Fabales > Fabaceae > Gastrolobium > Gastrolobium villosum. The sequence continues at coordinate 33,878 of JAVKPL010003462.1, forward strand.
AGAGAGGCATGGAGAGAGGTTTTGTTTTGGGGTTCAATTTCAAGGAAGCTACTCTTGTCTCCTTAAAGAAAGAGAAATATATATAAAGAAGAGAAAAGGCTACAGAAAAGCAAAAAAAGGATAAAAGCATGTAAATAATAGAAAAGAAAACGACATATTAACAAAGACAAACGATGTATATAAATTATCTTTGTGTACAATGCATCTGAGCAGAAAAATCTTAATTTGATATTGTATAAATTTATGAAATAAATTATTCTAATATAAATTTTTGCATAGCTAATAGGTTAACATGTCATGAAAGAAAGCAAAAGGGAAAAAGGAAAAAGGCCAAAAAGGTAAGATATCATGTGAAAAGAAAAAAAGATATATTAAAAAAATATGCAGAATTCACATCCAACAAAGAAGAAGACAAGGACAAATACAAATCTGAGACATCTATATTTGATGTCCATGGTGTGATAATGATGTCATAGATTCATAGTTTCATACCTCCAACATAAAATGAAGAATTCAGAGACAGATGAAGAGGGAAGAACACGTTACACATGTGTGTGTGGGGTCCAACAACAACAAGGGCAATGTTGGATCCAGATGCTGCAAAAAACACAGCACCTTCCCTGTGTTTTCCCGTTTCAATAATAATTATAAACCAACTAATCAATGATGAATGAGATGTTGATGAATGAAAAGAAAAGAAAAAAAGATGATGAAATGAGTTTGAATAAATGTTAGGTGCAAATAATAACAATAAAATAATAATGGCTACAAATATTTATATATATTTTGACTAAAGTGGAAGGTTTTGTGAGTTGATAATATATAAGAAGGTGGGAATGGTGTTGGTTTTTGTTTGGTCATGATGTTCTCCTTGAGTTTAGGTGTTCATGCACGAGATTTCGCTGTCTCTATCTAAGGAAAGAGAAAGAGAAAGAGAAAGAGACTCACGGTCTAAAGTCTAAACTCCCATGTTAGAAACCATGCTGTACTATTGGCAAAATCTCATCATCTTAATCTGTTTTTGTTCATCTGAATTTGGATATTCTCCTTTTACTTAATAAACTTGACATGGTTTTTTTACGTAAAATTAATTACATTGGACTATTTTTAGATTAGCTATTATTATATTGATAATTTTTTTTTCCTATCTGTAACAAATTCTAATTTCAAAAAATAAAGCGGTTTATTTCTTTATGATATGAAATGTAGAAAGGAGTAGCATAACCAAAGTTTGAGCTAACGTCATGAAATGGGTTGGTAATATATATATATATATATATATATATATATATATATATATATATATATAGATAATTTTGTAACTTACATAGTGTGAGGTTCAATTATCATATTATAGAGAAAAAAAAATGGTTCCAATATATTCTTATGTGTACATAGAACAAAATTATCTTAGAAGAATCGGAAATCTTTTTTTTTTATCAGAAAAATTAAACCCAATATATATATGGAAAAAATATTTCTTTAATTATGTTGAATGAGAATTATAAAACCCAAAATATATATATATATATATATATATATATATATATATATATTGGTTTGATATTTATAATATTGTAATATATTAAAATTTTATAACTTATATACACATAAAAGTGTGTGAGCTCCATATGAGATTATAATGAAGAGAAAAGAAAAAAAAAATATGGATCCAATATATTCTTATGTGTATATATGAGACAAAATTATCTTCGACACAAAGAATCGGGAATCTTTTTTTTTTTTTACCAGAAAAATTAAACCCAATATATATATGGGAAAAATATTTCTTTAGTCACTGAACATAAAATTATTTCCCTATATATATAAATGATATCATTTTGAAGTTATATAGATTAAAAAATTATAATGATAAAGACTAATATAATCTTGTAATATATTATGAATTAAAAAATTGCTTGATTATCCGTCTCAAATACACATCATTGATGCACTCACGGGAGATATATAATTAAAAAAATAATTTTTCCTATGTATACTATGTATTATTCAAATGTTACATAATTAAAAATCAGTTATATCCTAAAATATACATTCGATGCACCCATATATATATATATAGGGTTTTATGAGTATAATGTTGTAGGATATAAGAAAATTTTCTTACCCTCACAATAAAGAAGAGAGAAAGTGGAATGATGAAAGAGAAAAAAATATATTGACCCCACCTTTTAATTGTGTGTGTAGGAAGGTTTTATTGAATTATGTAACATGATAGTAATAAAATCCATATATATATATATATATGTGTATATATATATATATATATATATATGGGTTTATCATCTATCATTTAACATGATCACAAAAAATTTCAAATTTCACACAACATTTTGTGAGAGCCGTTGGATAAAAAAAGATCAACGCAAAACAAATTTGTATAACATAACACAATCACTTTTTTAGAAAATAACTCTTATAAAACCCTATATATATATATATATATATATATATATATATATATATATATATATATATGGGAAAACATTTTTTCATGTTGTATTCTAAGGGCTGTAATTTTTTAATAACGTGCGCCATTGGATACAAGTGGAATTCAATTCTCACTGGTGTGATCCTTCGATTTGCGTATATATACTATATATATATATATATATATATATATATATATATATATATATATATATTTGTGTGTGAGAGAAAAAGAAAGATGTAGGAAAAGAAAATGGAGTCAATTCACATGAGAAAGGATTGTATAAAAAGTCTTAGGAAAAAATGTTTATCATTTTAAATGACAAACACCTATATAGGAAAAGAAAACAGAGTCAATTCAGATGATATAACTTTATATCTTTTAAACTTACACACACTTTACCCAAAGTTTTATCGTAATTTCGAGGACAACCTGAATATATGAGAGAAAAAGGATCTGTATTCACATGCACATATTTATTTGATTATTGCATACCCGTGCTAGTGCGCGTACACAGAGGCGTATCAGCACTGCACATGGGAAGACTCGAAACAAGTTTTTTATTATTATTTTTTGTGATCAAAATGGACAATAAGAAAATGAAGGAAGATTTTCTTAGTTGAGTGTCCAACACTTTACGTTATCTTAATTTCTTCCTATTGCCTTCTATATCATTGAATAATAAATGAGCTCTACAGGTTCGAAATAATTTAGTTTTTAGTTTTAAAAACTATTATTAAAGATATGATTATTCTAAGATTATATATTAAGGAACTAGTGATTATTTAGAATTCTTGAGAGGCAGACACAAGCCTAAAAACTACTGAAAAAAGAGGCTATTTAAATTGTTTTCAGTCCTAAAAACCTCTTTGAAAAGAGATGACTTTAACAAACAAGAGTACTTGCCAAAAAGAATTCAAACCTTTACATAGTGTCCTTTTTAAAATAGGGAATGTTGCCTCCCTCTTGCATGCATCAACATTCATATATAATTTGGTAACATTGAGCATACTGTCGTTTTTTTTTTTATATATTTGTTGGAGTGTGATGCTGGTCATAAAATATGTCAAACTGCGACATTTCTGAACTTGTTATAATTACCGGTAAGGTTATGTCACTTGACATGTTTCGATGTCATCAAACTTACTGTCAATAACAATGACTTTGGTCATATCAGGTTGCTACGACTATTGGAGAGAAAAAATTTAACATAGAAGTTGCAAAAAAAATGGAGTACCTTTTCATATCGAACAGGTTTTGACCATGGAAATAATGAGTGTTCAAAGTCTCAATTTACACAATCCACTTAAACTTATCAACTCAAAAGTTTAGTTTCATCAACATAAAGAGAGGGGCACAACATGAAACTTAAAATACCAAACTAACATTGCTAGAAAAGATATGTATAATGACGGAATTGCTATGAAAATTCCGTCGTTAATTTCATCATCGCAATTATTTTTCATAACAGATTTGCATTACTCCCGTGAGTACATAAAAAAATAATATAAAACCCTAGACACAATTATAAGAACTTTTTTTATATGGATAAATATAAAAACTTATTACATGTTGATATAAAATACTAACAATTAGAGATGGTGAACTGAACTCAATCCGGGAGACCAGCCTGCTAACATATTTTTATAATTAAATTAATATTTTGCCCTTTTTCTTTTATAATTAAATTTCTAATTCTTATTTTAATTTTTATAAATACAAATTTATAAAATTATAAGTTCTGACTACACAAATACTTAAAAAAAGATAATTATATATTATTATTTTGTAGATTTGATTGTGATAAATAAAAGTCCTGAAAAATACTAGAAGAAATCTAGTTAAACTTTATAATTTTTGAATTACAAAAAACTTTATGATATATTTTTATGAGTTACATTAACATTTATGAAATAAACAAATCATTCTTTTCTATGTGCAACTAGTTTATACATAAAACCATAGTTAAGTTTCAAAATTGAGGTTGTAGTCACAATCTCACTTGTGAGTAAAATAGTACAAGTGATTTGTCTAAAAAATAAAAATAAAGAATAAAAATAGTATACGTGGTTTATAACTCAAGCACCAAAACGCACCGTACGTATTCGCATATTGCGCGCCGATGCAGATGATGCAAGCATCTAAGGAGAAACGCAATGGTTTGTTTCCGTATTCTTCTTCCTAATTCCAATTCTCAATTTTAGGGTTTCTCTCCCTCTTTCTGCACTGAGGCCTTCAATCTCAGCACCCTCTAATCATTCTTTACTTCCAAGTTCCTTTCACTCCAGCAACACCCTGGTGAGCCTTCACCTTTCTCCATTGTATTTTTCTTTTTCGTTAATTACGTTTTCATTTTTCGTGCTAAGATTCTTTTTTTTTTTTGGAAATAAAAGTGACGCGTATTCAATCGGAAGGGTTGCTAGTTTTCAGATTTGGGGTTCTGGATTGCTTTGCATGTTGATAAGGAATGACTATGATTGTGAAGATTTTTTTGTTGATGTTGCTTTCTTTGTTTTTCCTATTTGAATTAATTCAAATTGATTGTTTTCATCACGCTGTATTGTTATTTCCATTGATTTTCTCATTACGGTTTTATAATTAGGGAAATATAATTGTAAGCTACCTACCTTTTAGTAGTAGATGCTTTGTTGAACAAATCTTTTTTTTATATATGTAAAAATTTAGGGTTCTCATTCTTAACAATCAGTGGAACATTAGCTGGTGGTTAGTGGTAGGTGAGAACATTTGAAAAATCTGTTGCTGATAAACTTTTAGCAGTTTAATATTTGAAAAATTTAGAACAGTGTAGTCAAAGGTGTGCATGAGGTAAGGCGCTAGAAGGGATTAGTCATTCAGTGAGTTAATTGCCGCTTCTTATTGATAACCGTAGAATACCCTAAGAGCCCACCGTTTAACTTGATGACTGTGATAATAAAACAGGGTAAAGCAGTCAGAATGTCAGAAAAATACTCCCTCATTTTCAATGTAATTGTCACTTTAGAATTTTCAGTTCGTTTAAACCGTTAATTAGTTTTTTTTTTTTCAATTTTATGCTCGTCTCGTGGAATCTCCACTAAATGGGATTAGAGACAGCATTAATGTAGTAAAAGGTTAATTTAGTCAATTGTTGTCCTATTTTTATAAAATTAAGTGTATTTAAGGACTTTTTTATTCCTTGTTGTGCAAAACCTCTACCAAAAATTATTTCGAAACAGAGGGAGTAACTAGATGTCCATCTCTGGACTCTTACTAGTAAAAGTAACTTTGTTTTTTGTAATTTGAACATTAAATTTTTTCTTTTTGGTTTTTACTACTAATGATATGCTGAGTAGTTAATATAAGAGGAAAATTAATGCAAAATAGTCAAATCTTTTATTGTTTTCTTCCTTGTTAATGCTTTTCTTCAAGGTTGATATTGGCGCATGAGTGCCACATTTGTGGGACATGGAGCTCCCGTTTAAAATAGAGGCCCTCTCCTCTTAATATCTTTTCTTTTAGGAGTGACTTATTGTTTTTTCCTTTTCTATTGTTAATGCTTTTCTTCATGGTTGATAATATTGGAGCATGAGTCCCACATTGGCTGGGTGTGAGACACGGAATTCCCATTTGAAGTAGATGCTCTCTTATGTTAACAGCCTGGCTTTAAGAGTGGGCTCTCTTCTACCAACTTAGTTAAAATTGAGAGTTTACTTTTACGAGCACAATCCTACGAGTTTTCCCCTTACCTAAAAGCCCAAGCCCAAGTACACTCTTGAACACGATCTGGTGTCATCATGCGGGATTGGCATGCAAGTTCATACGATCGGTGGGATTTGACGATCCCACTGTGCTGAGTGTTTGGTTCGGTTTGCTCCAAAAAACCAGAAAACCCACAAAACAAAGATGTCCCAGCCGAACTTGAAGATTGCAGCCCATCTTGTTTCTGCTTCTGTTCGCGGTGCTGAATGGGTGTTGCTTGGTGGCTTGTGGGTGCTGCTGGTTCGGCTGCATTTGGCCTCTTCTCTCCTCATACTACTTCTCTGTTTGGCTGGGCTTGGCTTGTGAGTGCTTGTGGACTGATGGTGGCAGCTCTGTTATTGGCTGGGTTTGGCTTTTGGGAGCTGTTGGTGGCATCTCTTGTGGGCTTATGCTGCATTGGCTATGTCTTCAAGTTTGGCTCAGCGGTAAGCTTGCTTGCCGTGGTGTGTCAGGTCGCAGGTTCGAATCAGCCTCTCTGCAAAAAGCAGGGGAAAGGCTGCATAGAGTATTCACTTCCCCAGACACTCACGAAGTGGGTATTTGAACTGGGTCGGCCCCTTTTAGTTGTTCAATTTATGCTTGAATATATTTTGTATCCTAGGTAGGATCTTATGATCCGTGTTAAGATCACATGTTTTATGTGTTTCCCTCCCCGTTTCGAATCAGTTCAGATCTTGGTTTTGACTATCTTGCTTCTACATCGTTCAGTGATGTGTGTACATTTTTCTGTAGCACCTTAAGGGTGCCTTTCACCTTTGGCTACCTTGGGGAAAGTAAATGTGTATATATCTTATCTGGCTGCTTATAACCTCTGTGCTTAGTGGCACCTTTATCTCCCCTTAAGGTAGATGGCCTCACGAGTTTAAGTCTTACAGATAGGTGTGCAATTCCTAGTGCACAAGGCTCCCATCATTGTGGGGTCCAGGTACGCAAACTTAGCCCTGTGAGCGTAGAGCAATTTTTTCTGTGACTAGAAAGGGTGACATGAGTCACATGGCAGCTGCCTTCCCATCGTGCCATGTCTCATTCCCTTATGAATGTGCAATACCAATGAAAAAAAGTAAAGGAAAGATGTTACAATATTACTATTTTTTTTTCTTTTTTAAACTTTTGCAGTTTACTCTCATTATTAGTGATGATTTTGTCAGTGTGTATATTGTTGAGTTTTCTTCTTTTTCTGATAAAAGAAGAAAATTTGTTTTAGAATAGAAAGTTGTTGAATTTTGTCCTAAAATACAATTAGCCATGATCTTATTTTCTTTAATTGCAACAATAATTGAGGCAATTGTTCTTAAATGTAATGGCATTCTGGACGCTCTTTTATCAAGTAATGATTCACTTTCCTGCCATGTATATCAGTCATGATATACCCATCTGTTGGTGTTTAACATAAATAGCACTTTTTGGTTGCAAAGACTTTATGTAGCAGGGTTGCGATTTTTATTTTTTATTTGTCCAGTCTATTGGTGTGGGTTACACATTGGGAGCTTATCCTCTTTTTTCTAGACCCTTCCCTCATTGGGGAAGGTTGGATTGGATTATAGGTCCTCGCAGTCTCTGTAAAGGACAGTTGAGGTGATAATTAAATTTGTACAGGTGGTGTAAAACCCTTGTGACAACTTTTGCATAATTTTGCGCCTGTTCCTCAATATATTTTGCTTTTGTTTATGCACGCAGATGTACTTTCTTGTACACGATTGTTTGTTTTGTTTTAATGTTGATGTTGATGTTGATGTTTCTTTCATAATTTTGACTCTAGACTGAAAAATGGACGGACCGACTGGCCGAGGTGGTGGTGGAGGCCTGGACATGTTTCTACCAAATTATAAAATGGGAAAGACCCTTGGCATTGGATCCTTTGGCAAGGTGAAAATTGCAGAACATGTATTGACTGGTCATAAGGTTGCCATCAAGATCCTTAACCGTCGCAAGATAAAGAACATGGAAATGGAAGAAAAAGGTTTGTATTGTTTTTTCTCAATAGTTTTTAATCTTCATCTAATTTTGGACCTTTATTTTTTCACTTCTAAATTTTAGATTTTCCAATTCTTTTCTGGTATTTTTTTTTGTTTTGTGAATATTGATTTATAATTATGGTTTCAAGAACATCATGTATTTTTTAACATATGCTGTCCATATATTTTTATTGCTGTGGAGTTTGAGGAGAAGATTTCCTTATGCTTTAGTTTACAAAATCTGCATGTTTGCTCCAGGTCAATGTTGTTTATTAAATATGCTCACCATCTTTACCTCTTTTTCTTTTATCAAAATTTGTTGCAGTGAGAAGAGAAATCAAAATTTTAAGATTGTTCATGCATCCTCATATAATACGACTTTATGAGGTGATAGAAACTCCAACTGACATATATGTTGTTATGGAGTATGTGAAATCTGGAGAGCTCTTTGATTACATAGTAGAAAAGGGTAGGTTGCAAGAAGATGAAGCGCGTAATTTTTTTCAGCAGGTAAGATTGTTTATTGTTTTGTGTAGTTGGAAACTTTTACTTGTTGCAGATTTTAAAGCTAATTTCTGTTTTGGAAGCAGATAATCTCTGGTGTGGAGTACTGTCACAGGAATATGGTGGTCCATAGAGATCTGAAGCCTGAGAATTTACTTTTGGACTCCAAATGTAATGTAAAGATTGCTGATTTTGGCTTGAGCAACATCATGCGTGATGGCCACTTTCTTAAGACAAGTTGTGGAAGCCCAAACTATGCAGCTCCTGAGGTTTGGAATTCTTTGATTTGTAATGTAAACATGATGATGATGATGACGATGGCGGCGATGATTATCATTATTTATTATTATTATTATTATTCTCAAGAATATATATTTTCTGTCTCTTGTGATTCATAGTTTTTGGTCACTCTTTTATTTTTCACAGGTTATCTCTGGGAAATTGTATGCTGGACCTGAAGTAGATGTCTGGAGCTGTGGTGTGATTTTATATGCCCTTCTATGTGGCACCCTTCCTTTTGATGACGAAAACATTCCAAATCTCTTCAAGAAAATAAAAGTAATGTTGATGTTAGTTTTATTTATTTAATTAATTAAATCATTGTATGTTATTATATATTAATATAATACTAGCCCTATAATTCCTTGTCAATTTTGAATTAAATTCTTTCAAATTTTATATTAATGTTGACGTTGTTCTACATTAATATATTAATAGTTTTTTTTGAGAACCACATAATCCAAATCAGATTCATTCTTTCAATGATGTTATACTCAAAGAGATTTTATTACAACATATTATTTCTTAGGGAGGAATATACACTCTTCCTAGTCATCTATCACCTGGTGCTAGAGATTTGATACCAAGGATGCTTGTGGTCGAGCCTATGAAGAGGATGACCATACCTGAGATCCGTCAACACCCATGGTTTCAAGCTCGTCTTCCGCGATATTTAGCTGTGCCACCACCAGATACAATGCAACAGGCCAAAAAGGTTTGTTTTTATATCGTTATTGGGTTATCCCCTTTTTTCCTTCCAATTTCATTCTTCTGCAAATGATATTCTTGGGTTTATGAGAACGCTTGCTCTATTTTTTATTATGTGTAGTTAAAAAATACTAATTTTATGTGAGAATGCTTGTTTTCAAGCCTGGAGTAACTTTGCAAGCCACATGTCTTGAGGGTTATGGTTTCTTTTCATCTACTTTCTGTCTTTGTTATTCATAGTTTTACAGTTTACACTTACACATTGTGGATACTAGGTGTATGTTACTTGATATATATAATGAATCCAAAAAATAAACTAACCGATATCATGGTTTTGTAGATTGATGAGGAGATCCTTCAGGAAGTGGTGAGTATGGGATTTGACAGGAATCAATTGGTTGAATCTCTTCGCAACAGGTTACAAAATGAGGTGTGTGCCCTGCATTTTCTCCTTGTATATATACCAGATTTTCTTTTATTAATATTCATATATTTCAGGGTACCGTAGCATACTATTTGTTATACGACAACAGATTCCGTGTTTCCAGTGGCTATCTTGGAGCTGAGTTTCAAGAGTCCATGGTGAGTTTCTTTTCACCTTATTATCTTAACATTTCATCGGTAGTCTGTCTCTAATGAAGTGATTTAGGTTATCTAATGGTTCAGAAGACATATTTTGTGACATTTGTGTAAATTGTATCCTTATGCAATCTGGTTGCTTGTTTTATACTGTATGATTATTTGAGATATGAGTAAATGATAGGCACCATCACATTACTTGGGTGAAAGCCAGGTAGATAGGAAGGGACAGCATAACTACTCCTGTTGAAGGTTGCATGGGAAATGTGAGGAAGAGGGGGGTGAACTTTGTAAGCCGACGAGGCAGGTGAGGGGGAGGGAAGAGAAGGAATTCAGTTTAGAATAAAAGAAGAGTAGGGCAAGGAAAAATTGAGAGGTGGGGAGTGGGGAGGAAGCTAGCCCTTGGAAGAGCTAGATGGATTCTGGTTTTGGGTGCTGTAATCTAAGTTGCATCAAAGTATTTTTTGTAATTTGAGTGAGGTTCCTATCAGGAAACCATGTGATTAAATTTATCTTTCTAGGCTGAACATGATTCTTTGTGGAGCTTATAACCATGGAATTGTAGGTTTCATATTCTTAGTTGATATTATGTTTCTTTGCCTGTTTCCTTTTACAACAGGATCCCATGTAACAAAACTCATTAGTTTTGGTTTTATAATGTGACTGCTTAGGACTCTGGTTTTAACCAAATACATCCCAGTGAAGTAGCTTCTTCAGTTGTTGGGCACCGCTTTCCAGGCTATATGGATTATCCCGGAGGCGGATTGAGACCACAGTTCCCTGTTGAAAGAAAATGGGCCCTTGGACTTCAGGTACAGTGCCCATCACTAGTTATAGCTTTTTGAGAAAATTGTTGGATGTCTTTATTTCTCTAATTGGTTCCTTCTCTTCTATGAAAGTTTGGATCGTGGTATTCATTGCTTATGTAATTTCTTTTCTCTTTGGATATTGTACATAAGATATTGCTGTTGTCAAGAAGAAACTTTCCCAAAAACTTAAATTCTTAGGTTAAGGGTCATGAATGGTTATGTATCCAACATACGCACAATAGTTTTTCTGTACTAGTGAGGCATAGAGGCTCTGATACCATATCAAGAACCAACTCTCGTAAAAATTTAAGCTGTTTAGATGAAGACATATGATTGGTTTTATATCTAATAGCTCTTGAATTTTTGTTAATAGAGAAATTGTAGTTTTGATGTCTGTGGTAGTTACTTTCTTCTTGTTAACTTGTGCAGTCTCGAGCCCATCCCCGTGAAATAATGACTGAGGTCCTCAAAGCTCTGCAAGAATTAAATGTTTGTTGGAAGAAGATTGGACACTACAACATGAAGTGCAGGTGGGTTGCTGGCATTCCGGGTCATCACGAAGGAATGGTTAACAATACTGTGCATAGTAATCATTACTTTGTAGATGATTCCAGCATTGTTGAGAATGATGCTGTTGCTAGTTCAAATGTGGTCAAATTTGAAGTGCAGGTAATCTACTTTAAGACCATAATCTCTACTGCATTTGGTATAGAAAGAAAACTTAAATTACCCTTGGTAGTAGCGTTTGCTGATGGTCAAATAAGTATCGCTTGCTAAAGTTAAGTGGTTTAAAGATATAGTTGAATGGCCAAAAAAAAAAAGTAAAGCTACATGTGAAGAATCCCATGTTTTTAGTACTAGTCATGTTTAAATCATTGCCTTTTCTTGACAGTGTTATATGCATTTGGAGATTGAGATTGTCTTATTATTAGACTAATTCTTCTTTCATTATTGGGTATTTTAATTCTTTTCCAGAATATTCTCAAATTCTTTTTTAACTTCTTTAACAGCTGTACAAAACTCGGGAAGAAAAGTATCTGCTTGATCTTCAAAGGGTGCAGGGTCCACAGTTTCTTTTCTTGGATCTTTGTGCTGCTTTCCTTGCGCAACTTCGGGTTCTCTAGAGCAAAGAGTAAAGAGCTTAGGCTCAGATGAGACTTGAAATGTGTCTTATGTTGCATGTGAATAAGATTGCATTGTACATATAAGTGTCTTTTCAGTCTGAGCCTGCCTTCTCTGTTTTTACAACTGTTTTTCTATGGTAAACGTTATAATGAGTCAATCCTAAATATGGGATTTGCTTCGTTAACTATGGTGTTTGACTTGGTGTTCCTTTCTCATTGTGAATCTAATTTTATCAATGTAATGAAATATCTGGGGAAGTTCTGAAAGAATTAGCCCCCAACTGACAGTGATGCGCATGGTATTCAAGCGAGTGCTGTAAATTACTTGCTATTGTTACCAAAAAAAACATGTTACCTCCACTGCATGAGTTTGTCACACGCTTGTACTTTGATTTTGCTACTTCATAATACATAAAAAAATTATCAGATTGCCACGCCAACAGTAAATTTTGCCAAAATGCCACGCGGCATAATTCGTTACACAGTGTAGCGAAATATGCATGTAAGTAATTCGCTACACAGTATGGCGAAATATGCCACGTTAGAACCAAAAATGTCACATGTCAAATTTTGACATTTTGGCATAATTCGCTACCTTAGATAGCGAATTTCTAAAAATTTGACACGTGGCATTTTTGGTTCTGATGTGGCATATTTCGCTACACTGTGTAGCGAATTACTTGCATACATAATTCGCTACACTGTGTAGCGAATTATGCCACATGACATTTTGACAAAATTTATTGTTGGCGTGGCAATCTGGTAAATTTTTTGTCCAAACGTGACAAAATGATCACTTTCCCAGTTTGTTACACGCTTGTATAAGGTAATTGGGAGGTTATATTTACCATCTTTTTTTCCCTCACCATCTCTTGCAGTCAATTTTGTTATTGATGGATTATAATTAAATCAATGGTGATAAAATGGCTTCAAGAGAGAGCCACATTGATTTAATTTAGATCTAACGATAACAAAATGGTTGTAAACGATGGTAAGGAAAAAACAAAGTTGGTAAATATAATATATCTTAACGTTATAAGCACCATTAGAACGTGTATGAAGCATTATTCTAAAATTAATGGGTAAACTATAGAACTGGAAAATATATGAAAAAATGCTATTGTCACATAATTGAAAAAGAGTGATCGGTTAATTATTATTATTATTATTTTTTGGCTTGTACAATCTCTAATATGCTCTCATTGCGTTATTATCTTCTTGGAAACAGTTTGGTTCAATTGAGTTGGCTGACAAGGAGTACGAGATAGGTCATGAATACATCTTAAAACAATTCCCCGAACTAAAAGTGTAGCATTTGTTAGTTCTTAGATAATGTTATATTCAAATTGCCTTTTACTCGTTTAAAAACGCTCAACGTTTTCTATGGTTAACAACTTAATAAAGGATTGTCCCTTTAACAACTGAGTTTACGTTGCTGATTTTCTTTATATTTACACTTTATGGATAAAATAACTAATCTAACAAAAAATAGAGGGTTTAATGTTTGTCCTTTTAAAGGATATATAGAATTGTGTCATTTTAAATGAAAGAAAGATACATAATGAAAATAATGGGAGACAAAGTGATATTTTTAATTTAAATTTTAAATAAAAAACATTAATTTTAACTAAAATGACCATCATTTAAAGAATAAATATTTTTCCTAAAAATAAAATAAAATAATTATCGTAATCATGTAATTGAAATTATAATTGTACTAATAAAAAATAATTGTACTAATAAAAAATGCAGTCAATCCCTAGTATTGCTTTTTGGAAAATCAATTTATGTATATGAAGAGACCAACTCCTTGCTGAACTTAGTGAACTCAAAAAGTCCCCAATAAACAAGTATTGGAGTTTGTCAATTTTATGTCTTCACCAATATTCTCATTAAATTGCCGATATTTCACTTTTAACCTAAAAAAATAATATCATCATAATAATGACCAATAGATAGCTATAAATATAATTGATATTTTGTCAATTTGTTTTTCGTGAAGTTTCATACACAAAGTCCATCGAATACAGCCACAAAAAGAAGTCCCTTAGTACAAAAAATTTCACTCTCGAACAATGCATAAGTTTTTATACGGTAGTAACATTCATTGTTAATTTGAGGATATCATCAATGTTACAACTTCTTTCTCATCAATCTAATCCAAACAAATTCATGGTCATTAACTCTTTATTTTTTATTTATTTTTAATGAACCCCTATTTTTGAGGATTTAAATTCTATTGTTAGCATTTGATTGGTACTTTAAGCTAGATAAATGATGCAACATTTTCAAACAACAATTGAAAATTCCTAAAATATCAAATTTACTTTTCAAGAATTTTTAATACAAGATCGTTAAAATAAATTAAACTCAAAGAGGTGGTACTCACTATTTACAATTTTTTGTTGGCAAATACCATAGAATGTTAATCTTTTTTTTGTCCATTGATGATGAGCTACCTATTTCCAGAAATTAATGGTGATGGTGAAAGAGAAGTTTTTTCAAAGCAGTTTCAATATGTGCTGAGTTTCTGTGTTCAGTAACTGACTACTGATATGAGCAATAAAGAACTAAGGAAATATAAATAATTACATTGTAATCACTAGAAAATATTTTTTATTACTATTCAAATGAAATCTGATGTTACAAAATATGATGCTTAGCATACACTAAAGTTATAGAAATGCATGAAACTAATTGAATGAACCGTTTAGCAGCATGTTAACAAAGCAAATATTAGGAAGATCAAGTGAATTCCAAAACAACAAATCTCCATCAAAACTGGATGAATAAGAAGAAGAAGAGGAATCCATGCCAATTGATGTTTGTAGTTTTTCTTCCTCTTTCCTATCCACAGTTCCCATGTATTCTTTATCCATCTTATTACCCTCAATTTTGTTTTTGCTACAAGCCATCTTGAGGTTGGTTAGTTGATCAGAAAGTAGTCCTTTTCCCTTTTTGTTTCCTGATTCAAGTTTCAACTTCAAGCACTCAGGTATCCCATTGAAGGCATAGAGGGAAGCTGAGAACTTTCTCTCATATTTCATTCTCTTCATTGCAGCTCTTAGCATTGAAGGCTCATCACCATAGTTCTCTGGCTCCACAGGCTCCTCAATCTCTTCAGCAATTTCAAAAGGAGAATAGTAACTTGATGGAACAACATTGTCAAGGAATTGAAAATCATGTGCACTCAAATCATTGCCTTCTTCTCTTTCCCCTCCTGAATTGAAAGCAGCACTTGATGTATGTTTCACACTGCTGAAATTACATTCCATATCCATTTCTTTTTCCCTGCAGCCATCTTTTTCAGTTAAACATGATTCAAAACTACTTGTGATGTAATCAATTTGTGCACTATTATTACTACTAAATTCATTGTTGCTTGTGCTATAATCTTCATGATCATTAAGGAAATCAGTGAAATGGTCAATTGAGAAATCAGTTGACTCAGCTCCACATGCATTTTCTTGTTGCTTTTGTTGGTGGTTGATAAAAAGAGAACTTGAAGAGGAAGTAAAAGAAGTAGAAGAAGAATAAGAAGAAGAAAGAGATGAAGGGTTATTCCTAGCTTTAAGCCTTTGAAGGAGGATATTGGTAATCTTTGAGGGAAGTGCAGGAGTTGAAGAAGATTGAGAACAAGGCCAAAAGTTTGTTCTAGTATTGGCACCACGAAGCAAGCAAGCAGCTTCATCATAAGCTCTAGCAGCTTCCTCAGCAGTATCAAAAGTACCTAACCAAACCCTTATCTTCTGAATGGTATCTTTAATCTCAGCCACCCATCTTCCTGATGGCCTTTGTCTTACACCTACAAATCTCTTTCTTGATCTCCTTGCACTTCCTAGTGCTGCAGCTTCCTTCATCACCTCATTCCATTCCATTGTTGCCTCAGATGGATTGCTATCTTCAACTGCTTCAGCAACCTTTCTCTTCCTTGCCATTTTCCTTTTGCCTCCTTAATTTTCTTAAGCTTGTAAGAGTAATTCTTTTAAGGTACTAAAGCTTGGTTGTTATGGTTTTCTTTGTGCTGGTTTTGGACATTTATATGGAGGAAGGGTAGTAGTGAGTGAGCCTTGAAAAATTTCAGTTTTTAGAGCTGAATAGGTCAAAAGTTCTTACTGATTGGCTTCATATATTTGTTTCTTTATCATTTAGGCTTCATATATGATCATTTGGCGGTTTCTCAGACTTTGTAAATGGTGCAACTTATTGGACCTAGACAAAGGGTATTTATATTTCTCTTTCTGTGATCTTATTTGAAATTTTAACCATATTTTATACTATGGTGTAAGCTTGAATTGTTCAATGAAACTGCTTTCAATCCTTATGCTGTAGAAAGTAAATATATGTGATCTAATATTTTTTTAAGGTTATAATAATTTCCATGCTGTTCACAATCTACTCTTCCTTGCCACTTTGTCCAAGGCATCAAGGAGATGTGAGACACAAGAAATGACATCATTTGTTAGGAAAGAAACCAAGAAAAACAACACCCTGAGTAGCCATAATCTATGGGCTACAAAAAGAACTAGAAACCATGGCAAGTTGCAGCTTGTATGGACTCTACCTTATACAGTTAAGAGTTATATTTCCATTCCTGATATAATTATACAACATGTTGGTGGAGCCCTTTTATTTTTCATCAACAATCATCTTATATATCTCAACTTTTTTTTTTCAAACATAATAAAGTAAGGGGCACCCTAGAATAGCATAAAACTGTTCCTTCATAACTGAAAGGTCATAGGTTCGAATCTAGGAAATAGTCTCTTTGCAATTATACAAGGGTGCGTACAATGATTTTCTCTACCCACACTCGCTAGTCGAGTTTATCGGGAGTGGTTTTGGTTTTCAATCATAATAAAGTGTAAACAAAACACTTAGATATTCTTTGAATATCACATTTCATTAAGTTAAAGGGTTCGTTTTTTATGCAGTTATTGCAGATAAATTATTAACATAAACATCATTGTTTACATTTCACATTTTATACCCATGACATCACACGTATTATAATAAATATGGTAATTCGGTAAAATGTGAGTTATTAGTTGTAAGGTTTGAATATCACATTTCGTTATATTAAATGGTAAAATATAAAGTTAAAAAAAAAAAAAATTGTTTTTTATCAAGCTAGCAAACAAATGTTCACTGAAAAGTTATTAGCTGTTGGGGGAAGTGGAATTGGTTAATTCAGGTGTGTAAGGAATCCAGTTGTAGAAAAGGGTCAATGTCATTATCAGTTAATTAAATCTTAAACACTCACAAAATAAGAATGTTTTTTTGTTATTGTCATTCATGATAAAAGTCACCACAGACGATTGCTCCAATGCCCCCCACCTGGGACAAAAAAAATGTCCATGTCAAAAGTCACAACTACACTTACAGAATATAAATTTATTCATATGTTTTTGCAATGTTGTGTATTGTTCTTCAGTAATTATGTAATCATCTGATGTTTTTATTGTGCAAACATTTTATGGGAAATTCATGAGCAGAGATGGTGACGTTTCTGGACCAACTTAAGAATCAGTTTCCCCTTGTGAAGTATTGTAGATGGTTACAAGCTACAATACACAGTGCAAATCAAACGAAAACCTTATAGAAATCTTTATACACATAATTTTGTGATTTTTTTTTTAAACCAGAAAAATCTAGTTAATCTAAGTTTTAATAAATGAAGCATATTAAATGGGAGGAATAACTTATCATGGGAGGGGAAGAATAAATCTTAATAATTAAAAGGGAATGATGAACTTATACCGTATAATCTTAATTATATCCATGATTAACCATTGATCTTAAACATAAAATTATGCGATTTTTTTTCTTAAATAGGCATATAATTTATATACATTATATTGAAGTTGAGTCATCAAATCATCTAATACCATATATATAATGTTAAATGATGACATGGCAGCATCTTTCGAAGCTTCTTCAAATCATATAATACCACGTATGTCAAGTGAAAATGTGGCTTCTTCTGCTTAAGTAAATAATTAGTATTCTTGTAAGGGATAATATATTATTATTACTATATCTTAACTGTTGATTTCCGTCAATCAATGCTTATCATTTATTGCGAATTAAATTCATTAATTAATTATTAATTTACAATAAATAATCACTGTTGATTGACGAAAATCAACAGTTAAGATATGGTAATAACATTATTTGGTAGTAACAATATCCTATCCCTTCTTATAATACATTTTTTTAATTAAGATTAGAAAATAAGTAAGATTCATATGACATAACATAAAAATTGAGTTGAAATGAACTATAAAAATATAATATATTCTAAATGCTTATTTACTTTTAAAAAAAATCATTTTTTAAAGTTTACCAAAAAAAAAACTCATTTTTTAAAATAGTTTTATACAACTCAAGATCCTTCGAGAAGCTCAGGTAGTTATTAGGGTGAGGATAAATCCAATGTGATGCGAGTCCTTACAAGCTTGTTAACTTGATGTAATCTCCCCCATTTTTTATGGGCTTTTTGATCCTTTCTCTTACCCAAAAACATTATAAAATTAATGTCTTCAGTTATTGTTTACATATAGGGTATTTTTTTTTGCAATGAATGTAGATATATTATTTTTATTGAGTTTATAATGATATCGTTTTAGGCGAAAATTAAAGTATTTTTATAATTATAATTTATTTCAAGATTATAATAATATTTATCATTTAATTTTTTACTTTTTCAATCCAAAATGATATTATTTTGATAATAAATGTAGATAATATATATATATATATATATATATATATGTTACTATGTCATTATGATCAAAAAAGAATATCCAAAAGATAAAATAAAAATCAGAATTGAAGGCTTAAATATTCAACTAAATATAAGGAATAAGCATCTTCCAAGAACTTTCTGAACTATATATATATATATATATATATATATATATTTATTTCTTTTTATATATATATATATATATATATATATATATATATATATATATAGATCTCAAAAATTAGAAATCCAAAAGATAAAATAAAAAATTTGCCAGCATATTGAAGAATATGCTTTGTCTTGTTTCTTCTTCAATTTAATGAGCTCATTCTTTATATTCTTCAATCATATTCTTATCTGATTGACTGGTTGGTTCTAGTCATTACGGATTATACACTCTTTTTTCTTTATTATAAATTGCATTGATTTATTGGTAGAATTTTCGAGTAATGTGTAGTAATTAGTAAACATACTCTGTCCCTAAGAATTAAGATAATTTCATAAAATCGTCTTAGTTATTGACATTAGGTTTAATTTTTCCATTTTTGATTTATATATTTTTAATTTATAATTACAAAAATAGTACACGTTTCCTTGATATATTTTGTGTGCAAAGATCAACTTGATATACTTCATCAACAACAACCTCAAGTTATGGCCACATATGGCAATTTATTCTCTCTTATTTGACCAGTCTACGTTTGAATGATAAGATCAAATACATTTTGTTGCTCAAATCACGACATCTGTGGCAGAAAAACCCATTCCCCCTTGTTAAATTCCGTAAATGTGGGTCCCATCTATTAAATTTCATAACTCAACCTTTTATTTATTTATTTTTTAGTAGTTAGCTCAACCTATTATTTCGTATAAAGTCCGAGGGATCTCTTTAACAACGACAGCACAACTATCTAATGTTAAACCATTTAATTATAAAGTTGTCTATTATAGTTAATTATTTGCTTTTTGATTAGATGTTAACTGTTAACTTTTTCAAAAATTTAAGTTGTTTGATAAATGAAAGCTCATCATAGTGTGTAATTATTATTATTATTATTATTATTATTATTATTTATGTAGTAATGAATGAAGATTATGCATACAGAATCAAATGAGGAACAATTGTCTCTGTTCCAGCTCGATATTATTCAGATATGAATGCAACTTTAGAATATTATCATATAGATACATCTGAGACAGGATGATAACTAGCCAAATGGCTTTGCTTATCTCATCTGCTTGAAGATAAAACAATCCAATTCCGATCATTCTACAGAATTAATTTTAATTAGATCTCAAAATTATATGAAATTTATAAAGATTACAAACTAAGAAAGTAATTTAAAAGGATACTTTAAATCAATTTTGTCTATCGTGTAAGGGAATAAATCTTTAGTGCTACTGTTCCACCAAAGATTTAGTGCATCATACGAATAGAAATATTATATGTTAGCTAAAGTTATCTTTTCTAGGTCATATGAAATTTTTTTCTCTAATTTGATGTGTAATGTTCCTATTAGTAAGATGCACTAAATCTTGGTGCAATAGTAACACCAAAGATTTATTTCTTATAAGGGTGCTCATTTTGAGGTACAGTCGTACAAATATGATGGTATCTTTCTTGACTCTAACGTTATTGATATAAATAATTGTTTCATGTTTCATCATCCTTGACTACTTTTTATTACACGGTTGAGTATATAACGCTGTGTGATTAGCCGTTAATTAAACAAGTAATATTTAAGATGTCTAACATCATTCATTTACATTTCATTAAAAGTTGAACTCAACTCTGCTTGCTTTATATATCAAGTTAATGTACAGTTGGAGTATAAATGTTTCATGCTAGTTCAAAACATTAAAAATAAATAAGAGTTAAACTCATAAACAATCTTAGACACATAAATAGCCAAATTCTTTGGAAATATATTCTTTATAAAGTCAGAGAATCTATTATTTTGGGGTGATTCTACTCTCATAGTACAAACGAAACGACAAGCAAACCCACATCAGAAGGCGGCAATTGAAGAAAATATACCAAATGTACTAAAGGTATAGTTACCTACAAATTACAACTTATATCAAGTATAAAATTACCAGTTTAGTTTACTTCAGTCTTTAGAATTTTTAGTTTCTATGTATATCTGTCATTTTAGCTGTAAATTCTTAAAATGGTCAAAACAAGTTAACACATAAAAGTTGACCTATTTATACTAAGGGAAAATATTTTCTCATGTTACATTATAATTAAACTCTCATGTTATTGACCCTTCGATTTGTGTGCAAAGCTTTTCTTTTCTTTTCTTTTTTTTAATAAATATGGGACCCACCACTAATTGAGATAAGCATGAGAAAATCAAATCCCTTATACTAATTGAGATAAGCATGTAAAAAGGGTGATCTTCAGGTTGCAGGGTTGTTTATTTTCGTGTTTGGCAAGTCTACCATACTGAGTTAGAAAAAATAATTTTATGTAGTTACATAATTCTTTTCTCATTTGGTATAATATTTAATTGTAGTAATTATTATTAGAGACACGATATTTATTTAAAATATTTATGTAGCTATTGAGAATGCAGTTGCAAAATGACTGGAGTTCTAACATGTAATCTGATAAAATAAGTGCCAACAAACCAGGCCTTTCAATTTCTCATACTGATATCAAAAGTCTCCATAATGGTTGTAGGCAAAAATTCTCAATTCTAACAAAGTAAAAATGAAAACAACAGACATGCAGCAGAAAGGACATCAAATCAAAATTGAAAGGAAGTTATGAGTGGAAGGTGCAATGTTTTATACAAGCATCTCAAACCACTTGCTGAACTCTCTAGGTTGTTAATTTTGGATTCTGAAATTCAGTATACAAACGAAGCTATAGGCAGCTAATTATCAACTTAAACTTCTGAGCTAACAAGTAGAGGAGACCTGTGACTACCAAACCTTCCCGAATATTTGATTGGCATCAGAGCTGGATCATTATATGCATTGGTCAATTTATCATAAAATTCAGACATGTTAGGATCATTTTGGTCTTCTCTGTCCTTCTTGATCAAACACTGCAGCGGACATAATTTCATAAGAATGAAACAAGGTAAAAAGGTAATAACTCAATTGAAAAAAAAAAAAAAAATCAGCAATATATGCCACTTAGAACTCATGACCTATTGGTCACAAAGAAACAACTTTATCACCGTTCTAGACTCGCCTTCTTTGCAACTAATTAGGAACCAGGATTTGCAGAGAGTAACTACATTTTAAAGTGAGCTATGACAATCAATCAATCATGAACAGTTATATGCCTATCAGGGGTTGCCAAAACAAAAAGTTTATCAGGGCATGCAAAAATTGTGTTAGTAATAATCACAACTTCACAATTAAATAAGAGAAGATGAAAAACATACATACGAAAATAAGGGCAGATGAAAAGCATGCAGACATCATAATCAAGAAAAGAATCAGATAAATTAGCATTAATTGTCAACCAACGTACTTCGGCAGGATAAGCCTTGAATATAGGAAAAAACCGTTTCTGACAGTACTCATTGAATAGAAGTGTGAGAATAGGAAGAGGAAGAGTCAAGCCAGATGCTAGAGGAAGCTTCTTCAGCCCAAATATCCCAATTACTATAATGTGCATCAGCACCAATGAGAAAATTGTGTAGTTGTGCACTGTGGGCCAAAACTCTCCTCCAGTCTCAAACTTTGCCACATAAACATTTAACAGCTGTTACCGAAAGATATTTAAGATATCATTAGAATTATGGTAATCAAAAGAGAAAGAAATAATATTAACCATTTATCAGATACACCGCGAAGCCTTCTTCCAATAATATTTTTCCTCCAGAATCATAACCAAAACCAAAATTAAATAATTTAAATTTTCATGGATGAAACTATAACCATTAATTGGAAGTAAAGGATTGTATATTATTGAATTGTAGTAATAGTTGTACAAGAGTTCCCTATTAAAAGAGACTAAAAGACCTAATGGGCTAAACCCAAAGACGCTTCTAGAATATTCTAACTAATACAAATAATAAACAAACAATTCTAATATTTACAACACTCCCCCTCAAGTTGAGGAATGAATATTTATTATTCTCAGCTTGCTAGTAAGCTCTTGAAACCTATTATTAGGAAAATCCTTAGTCAAGACATCAGCCAATTGACGACCAGAAGGAATATATGGAGTAGTGATCAACTCACTATCTAGTTTCTCTTTGATGAAGTGGCAGTCAATCTCAATATGTTTGGTTCAATCGTGTTGAACTGGATTGCGGGCTATACAGATAGCTGACTTGTTATCAAAAAGTAACTTTATAGATCCTTCACATCTTACCTTGAGATCATCGAGAATGATTTTCAGCCATAATAACTCACAGATGTCTTGGGCCATGGCCTGAAATTCTACTTTTGTTGACTTAGCAACCACATTTTTCTTTTTACTTCTCCATGTTATTAGATTTCCACAAAGAAGCCCGAAGTAGGCCGTTGGTCAGTTATATATCCAGCATAATCAGCATGTGTATACACTTCTAAGGATAGGTTTCCTCCTCTTTGGAATAATAGTCCTCTGTCTGGTGTGCCTTTTAGATATTGGAGAATCCTATCCACTGCTTGCATGTGTTTTTCCCTCGGATCATGCATAAATTGTCTAACAATACTGACTACATAAGCTACATCAGGTCTATTATGAGCCAGATATATCAATCTTCCCACCATTCGTTGATACTGTCCTTTGTCAACCGGAGGGCTGTCATTTTCACTTCCTAGTTTGTGATTCTGCTCAATCGGAGTACTGGAAGGTTTACACCCAAGTTTTCCTGCTTCTTTAAGGAGATCAAGAATATACTTTCGTTGAAAAATAAAGATCCTCTTCTTCGAATGGGCAACTTCTATCCCAAGAAAATATTTCAGTTTTCCTAGATCTTTAACTTCAAATTCAGAAGTCAGTCTTTCTTGTAGAGCACATTTCTCACCTATATCTTCCACTATTATAATAATGTCATCAACATAAACTAGAAGGATAGTGAGCTTGCCTTATTGAGGATATTTAAAGAAAAATGTGTGATCTCCTTGACTTTGCTTGTATCCCAATGAAACCATAACCTTGGTAAATCTTCCAAACCAAGCATGTGAGGATTGCTTCAAGCCATACAACGCCTTCTTTAATTTGCAAACTTTATTATCTCCATTTGTAAAGTCAAATCCTGGTGAGATCTCCATGTAAACCTCTTCTTCTAATTAGCCATTTAGGAAGACATTTTTTACATCAAATTATTTCAAATCCCAATTAAAGTGAGCAGCAAGGACAATAGAACTCTTACAGTGTTCATTTTGGCCACTCGAGCAAATGTTTCTTCGTAATAAATGTCATAGGTCTGTGTGTACCCCTTGCCTACTAATCGAGCCTTATACCTCTCAAGAGTCCCATCAGAATTATACTTTAGAGTATATACCCATCTGCACCCTACTGCCTTTTTTCCGTCTGGCCTGTCAATGACTTCCCATGTATTATTCTTCTCTAAAGCATTCATCTCGTCACGCATGGCTTGAACCCAATTATCATCCTTTAATGCTTCATGCACTGATGTCGGGGTTGAAATGGAGTTAAGTGCTGTAAGAAAACTTCTATGCTGCATAGAAAGATTCTTAGAGGAGACAAAATGAGAGATAGGGTGTTGGTTACAAGACCTTTTCCCTTTCCTTATAGCAAAGTTAAATCATTAGAATTAATATCAGACCAGGAATAGACGAGTTTGTGCACTCAGTACTTACCAGTGGTTCAGGCGATTGCAGTTGCTGGTGGAGTAGTGTAAGTTGTTTCTTCCTTTGGTATAGTAGTTCGGGTGTCCCAGCTTTGCGTACTTTCTGTCAATCGATAGGAAGCATGTCACATGAAGTATCAAAAGAACTCTCAGCCTCATCAACTAAGTCTTCTTTATTGTTATCAACTTCTGGATCATTTGGGGAAGTAAAGACTGACTTAAGAGGTATGGATAATGGTAAAGAAGGCTTAAACTCAAAGGAGAAAATGGACAAAGCTTCTAACTTATTCTCCCCCTGAAGCTGAGGATGAGGGAAATATGACTCAGATTCATGGAAAGTGACATCCATGGAGACAAAGAACATATGACTTGGAGGATGATAACGTTTGTACCCCTTCTTGTCTGGAGCATAATCAAGGAAGATTTAAGAGCTCGAGGGTCCAATTTGCTCCGATGTTGTTTATGAATATGAACAAAGGCAATACACCCAAAGACTCGAGATTGAAGGCTCTGCATGATTGGAATAGAAGGAAAGAAGGATATCATGGAATGAACAGGACTGAAATGACCAAGCACTCGGGAGGGTAAGCGGTTGATCAAATAAGTTGCTGTTAATATGGCTTCTCTCCAATAAGAGCTGGGAACATATGTCTGCAAAAGTAATTCTCTGGTTACTTCAAACAAGTGACAATTTTGTTGAGGGGTGTTTACACATGTGAGCTCATGAATCATACCTTTATCAGAAATGAATTGTGACTTAACATACCCCGTACCATTGTCAGATCTTAATCGCTTAATGCTTTTACCAAATTGTGTCTCAATCATGTGATAACCGAATAAACAATTATGGTACTTCTGACTTGTCTTTCATCAAGAATATCCGCGTTACTCGAGTGCAATCATCAATAAAAGAGACAAACCACCTGGCACCTGAAATGCTATGCACTTTAGAAGGACCCCAAACATCGGAAAAGATAAGAGTAAATGGCTCAATACTATTTATTAAACTTGAAGGAAAGGGCACACGGTGGTGTTTTGCAAGCTCACAAACATCACAATGGAAGGAGTCAATTGTCTGATTCAAAAACAAAGAAGGAAACATTGACTTCAATAGGCTAAATGATGGGTGCCCCAGGCGCAAGTACAACCCACCCTGCTCCTTAGCAACTCCAACTGTCCTCCCCGTGGTGAGATCCTGAATAACACAATGGGTAGGAAAAAAATGACAACACAATTCATGTCAAGTGGAGA
The DNA here is from genome assembly GCA_032173675.1 of Gastrolobium villosum. Taxonomy (NCBI): domain Eukaryota; kingdom Viridiplantae; phylum Streptophyta; class Magnoliopsida; order Fabales; family Fabaceae; genus Gastrolobium; species Gastrolobium villosum. The sequence continues at coordinate 59,793 of JAVKPL010003462.1, forward strand.
TAAGATTAGTGGAAAGCTGAGGAACATGAAAAACATTTTTTAAAAGCAAAGAAAGTTGAATTTGAATGTTACCATAACCTATAACAGATTTGTGGGATCCATCAGCTACAGCTATAGTATGAATACCACTAGTTGGGTGATATGAAAGAAACGGATCAGCTAGACCAGTCATATGATCAGTTGCACCAGAATCCATAATCCATGAATTTTTGAAATCAGTGCAAGAAGCAAGAAGAAACATAGGATGTGTGATCTTACCAAACATAGCAAAGGAACAAGTCTCCATGGATGAAAAGAGAATAAGGCAGCACAAAAAAGAGTGAAAATAATTAACAATAAACCTTTGAACATCCTAAGTAGTAACAAGTAAGTCAGATCTGATTAAAGGAGTCTTGAGAGACCGAAAAAGATTCATTTTTTTATGGCGAGATTGAAGACCCACTTCTGGAAAAGGTGTCTAATCAAGCAGGAAAGGACAGATTTGGAACCGAGAAGGCAAGGCGAGGCGAACCGTGGTGGTCCGAGGCAAAATGACGGTGGCACGCGCCAGGAAAGTTGTGGGGCGTGAGTCCCATGCGCAGAGAATGCAGGTGGCGCGTGTGGTCTTCAGCGGCAGTGGGCTTTTCACGGCAGGGTTGCCCAAATGTTGCGATGCTGTCTGTGACTGATTAGAGCTCAAAAGGTCACCGAAACAATGTTTTCCAGTGAGATCAGGTGCGATTTGGGTATTTTGGGGGCTGTTTGGTTCGTTTTGTGACTGGGAAACATCCGTAAATGGATAGACCTGGGAAAAAGGAGTCCAAAAGCGGTCGTCTCGGTCCAAAAGGTCTCCGAAAAGATTTTCCAGTGGCGGGTGGTGGCTGCAAAAGGCAAACAAATAGGGTTCCGCTCTAAAGGAGGCAATCGCGGAAGCAGAGCCCTCAGAATCGAGATCTCTGATACCAAATTGGAAGTAAAAGATTGTATATTATTGAATTGTAGTAATAGCTGTACAAGAGTTCTCTATTTAAAGAGACTGAAAGACCTAATGGACTAAGGCCAAAGACGCTTCTAGAGTATTCTAGCTAATACAAATAATTCTAATATTTATAACATTAATTCTAATATTTACATGCAAACATCACATAATTTTTTTCAGCCTTTATGCTGGGGTTAGAAGACTGAGGGTGGGGAAATTAGTAGACTAAATACTTGGTTGATACACACACATAGTACCCAGACAATTATTTTCTCCTAGAATAGTCTCATTTGAAATCCGTCCCATTAAAGAACATAAATGTTTAAGAGCAACTGATTAACCAATAATGATTTCACAAGATAATCTTTTGAAACAAATAGTTCTGTTCAAAAATATCATCTTGTTCCCGTTTTGCATTCCCAAAAAAAAAAAAAAAAAAAAAACCCTTTATTTCATTGATCCATGGTATACAGTCCATATTGAAGAAGGAAAAGAACTATGTTGTACAGTGACCAAGAGTGAAAAGGACCAAAGAGAATCCAGAAAGCCTCAAACAATTAAAGTTCAGAATATTGCATTATAACTTTTCCCACCCTCTTGCTACCAAAATAAAAAAGCAACAGCAATAAGTTTCTTAATTACTACAGCTTAAGACCAAATGTATGACAAACATTCATATGATCATTTGATAACATTTATTTGCATCTCTAAATCACCAACTTAAGTGAGGGAGCACTTTTCATAAACAAGTAATCAGCTTGCCATGTTACATTACAAGTACAAATGCATATTCTACAATAAAAAAAGGGAAGATAAATGTATATACTGAAAAGGAAAACCAAAAAACAATTTGCAAACCTGGTTGCGGTAAATGATGTATCCCAAACAGAAGTAGACCAAGAGAAATGGCAGTATCAGAGGAGCAAGGATGAAGTATGTTATACCAAGAAGACCAAAGAAAAGAATTCTAGGAATTTCGCTGTGGTAAGGAATTGACGGTGCCTCAAAGTCATCATCACTATCTCTAACAAAAATTCTATTTATATAATTGTAAAAAAGTGGAAACAATTGAAAGAGTTCTGAAGCTATAGTAGTCCATCCGAATGTCACAACATATGCCATGAAGAATGATGCCTGCATCAAATATGAAGTATAAAATGTGAATTGCCTATCCCCCAATTCATACGATAATATGTTATGCAGACAATAAAAGGAATTGTTTCCTGCTAGTAAATACTTGTAATGCGAAGTGGCAGTAAAAAAAAGAACTGTTTATGGACAAGTGAAAGAAAAAAAAAAAAAAAAGGAGACAAAGGTGCCCAAAATCAAAAGAAAGCAGTCCAATCTCAACAAATCAGAAATAGAAATCCCAGAATAATAAAAGACCAGTAAAAAAAATATAAAAAAATTATTTTCCATAACATGTGCAGGGAAAATAGTTGCTCCATCAAAACACAGAGGACAGAATAAATTGTGGATATTGTCACAAAATTTTATTCTCCTTATTCTTACAAGAACCTGAGGGCGAGCCTTGGAGCAAGGTAAGGTAGTTTCTTTGTGAACAAAAGGTCACAAGTTTTTAGTTAAGGAAACGGTCTTTTTGCAAAAATAGAAAGATAAAGGCCATGTACAATTGACCCTCATCCCTACCCTCAAAAAGTCGGGCAGTCTTATGCATCGAGATTTGCCCTTTATTTTTATCCAACTCTTCATGAATCGTATAAAAACAAACTGCAACAAACTGAAAGGGCATGATGAAATGAAATACTTTCAAAGTTTGGTTGCAAATAAATGTCTCTTGATTGTCTCAGATATCAAGAATTCACTTTATCTACATTAGAGCTTATAAAATTGTTGCTTTAGGTGGGCAAGTTAAGAAAGATTGTGATTCAAATATGTCAGCACATTACTATTTGTAAAAGCAAGTTTACTATGCTTATTTTTTGTTCTCTGTGGATGATCAAGCGCATTAGTGTGTCTTCAAAAATATTTTAACCTTCTGTGGCAGCTTAGCTCAGAGTAGTCAAAGGTGCCAAAAGGCACTTAGACAAGGTACTTATTCAATGGTATGTTAGAGTCAACACACTATATGCACAGACCTTTGTACTTCTTAGTGAAAAAGTTCATGGCCAGGTTAGCTTAATAATCTTCTGCTTCTTGTAAACCCTAATAAAAGCCTTTTAAAAATGTCTAGTTCCAAAACAATCAGATTTAATAGAAAGTTGCAGAGAACAAGCTGGATATAATACATCTTTGCATTTCTTTGACAAAATGACTGCTCTCAACGTTCAATTTGTCAATTATGCTAAAAATTATTCAGCTATTAAACTGGTTGAGATATTATATGATACTTCATTTTGAAAACAAGACCTTCGGGCCATAGGCATGCATACATGGAATATTAAAAACGAGAGAGAGAAGAGAAAAACACCAAATCACTGAAACTCATCTTCATTTAGAAAATATTGCAGAAATTTGTGTAACTTGCAAAAATAGTCGTTGTTCTCACCTGTGCTGGTACAGCTTCAGCTAGTACTCTGGGAAACTCTCTGGGCTCAAGAAAGATAGTCAATCGATAGAGAGCTGACCCTGATAGTACATTTGCAAAGAAAATGTTCCATATGGTAAACCACAATACTTTAGTGCATGCACTTTTTTGTATCTGACTCCATGAGATGTATCCTTGCAAGGACGAAAGCATAATCATAATAGGTGGCACAAAGGACAGAGAAACCTGAAGAATCTGAATGGGAAGGAACCCTGTTATAACTTGGCTCACAACTGCCCTGCAAACAAATATTAGGAAACTCTACTTCAGTTGCAAATTAATGGAAAGGGTGTCAGTGCTACTGATAAAACAACAAACTATATTTTCAACTTGCAATTGCAAACTCAACAAGTCAACTTCTTGGGAAAAGAAAAGAAAAGTATTTATGTACATAAAACCATACAACACAGATTTGTGGGCCTATACATTACTAACATGAATATATTAGCTGTTGTATTAGATTTAGAAAGATTCCAAGTAGGATGAAGTATTGGAAGAAAGATAAACAGCCAATTCTCGTGGAAGAAGCTTTGCATGATGATATGAGTCATCTGGTGAAAATATTAGGTAGGAGATAACTTTGATGATAACTTCATCCAGATAAAAACTAAAAAAGGTTGTCATAGCAACCGAGAGAACCATATAATTCAACTTTAGGAAATGTCAAACTGTAACAATACTACTAAGCTTATTTGTCTTTCATTTGAAGGGAGATTTTAAGGATTCATTCTATTCTACCTTCTAAGAACCACACCAGCAGAAGAGAATTAGAGGGAACAAAATTGAAAAAGACTGGTTTCCTTTCACTTTTCTCCTATATAAAATAAGAAAAATGAGGAAAACTACAAAGAGAGTGAGGAGTTAGATGACTCCCTAGTCAGAGAAAATAATTAAAAACAGTAAAAACATGCAACAATCTTGCATACAAGAGAGGGAACTCCTTTGAGATAAACTATGCACAGAATCTTAAAACCAGAGCTAGAATATTTACATGGAAAATTTAGGTCATATCTCTAGTCACAGTAATGTATTCCATGCATTCGTGTAGGAAGGAAATTTCTGAATTAAAAGGTGGAAATGGAAACAAATCCTTCTGTTCTTTCCCTCTCAAATCTCTGTCATATTTCTACATTTTCTTCTGTCTAAAACTATTTCATGCAAAATTTCAAACTGTTAGGTGAAGAACCAAGAATGGTTTTCCCTTCTAACATTGTATGCCCATCATGCAAAAACCCTTTGGACTTAAAGGGTGTATAAAGTACAGGCCTGCCACTACCTGATTCTGAAGTTTATATTAATTTATGAGATTGGAGCAGCATGGACTGAAGTCCTCAACACAATCATGAATGCTCTGATAACATATCAAGAACCAGATCACCAAAAGGATTAAGTTGTTAAGTGCAAGCCCACGAATGATTTTTAACTCATGATAACATCCTTCAAATTTATCAAATCAAACAAAGGAAGCATGTAATCTTTCCATTTCTTTTCTCATTCTTCCGTTCCAACCCCATACAACCAGTCAAGACTTTCCATGTTTATACCATGCTTTAATCAATAAAGATGCTTGAAACAAATATAATATCATTTTACACAATCATAATAAATATAGATTACGAAACCTAGTTTCCTGCTTCTTACAAGAATAGTATAATCTTATATAGAGAAGTGTTTTTTTATTTTCTTTTGATGAAAGTAGACTTTAATAGAAGACAGGAAATACAAAGCCGGAGGAACAAGAGTGATACTAAAACAGAAAATCCAGAAAAGCATCAGCCCTAAAGAGAGCTCCAATCCCTTTGAATATAATATGAAGAAATTCACTAGAAAAAACCATGAGCACAGAGCCACGAAGAGGTTAGAAAAACAAGTCTATTCAAAGATGTGAATTTAAATTTGGACTGAAAATTCGTGCTTACATTTGGGCTGAAAACAATTCTCATTTCTCATGTAATGCAAATGCACGCGTGCTTATATATTGATCTGATTCTCTAAAATGCTTAAGTAGAGGAAGATAAAATTCATCAGTTAATAATTCCAACTTACATTCTAAGTATGCCCCTCAAAGAAGGGAACATGGTCTCCAACTGATCAAGATGGGTAAGACCTTGTACTAGTGCAACTGGGATTAAAAATAGAATTGTAAGAGCATTGCAGGCAACAAAAGCCACCAGCTTGCTGATCCATCTTCTAATGAATGTGACAGAAAAGAAAGGCCAATAAACATCATGAGGTTCCGGAGCTTGCTCAGTAATCCAGTCTGTGGGATTGACACCTTCTTGAATCTTTAAAGCTATTGCAGCACCAAATCGTGACTTAAATGAGACAAAGGCAGCTGGGACTTCCTTTCAAATTGAAAGCAGTTATTAAACAAGTGGATGTATTATTAGATATTCAACTTAACCATGTACAAAACTTTTCAAAATACAAATCTAGTAGTCAACAGATAATTTAATGAAGAAAACAAAGGTTTTTCAAAATCAAACAAAGTCTGATTGCACTGACTAATTTGTCTATACTTGTTTTAAGTTCGATGTTGAGTAATAAACAAGTAGATTAATTCTTATTTTCTGCCAAAACAAAGAAAGTTTTTCGGTTCAGCATATGGTTGACAGTTTTGGAAATTCATTGCCCCATACCCAAACCAAATACTTTTTTAAGGTTTTTTTATTTGTCTTTTATTTTCTTTTGGACAAATTTGGGGTAAATATTTTACTTAAACTATTGACTTAACTTCCCCCTAGATGATGACTCCACGTGAGTGCTCTTCCCAATCTTTTGATATTCATTCCATCCTCAATTACTTTATTTTGATATTTTACTATTTAAAACACAGACTAATGATTTGATTTAGATTATGAACAGAACAATTTGCGACTTTGGGTTAGATTTTCATTTACTGATGATTTGATTTAAATTGAGTAATTAAAAGGATAATCTAATGATTTTAAACCCATGATTTACTAATGATTTTTCTTTGTTGTTAGATAGGGTGTAAACCAAGCCAGATATTAAATAGCCTTATATCTCAAGTCTCGAAGGTTATCATTATTAATGCCTACACAGTAGACATGATAGTTACCTTTCCTGCCACTGAAGACTGTTCTATTCTCACATTATCCGCAATGTCTCCCAATGTCTTTTCATAATGATCTAACATATCAACTTTATGCCCAAAAAGTCCAAAACATCCATCACGTCTATGCCTTTGAGGAGCGTTATTTTTATGTTTCAGTTGGGTAAGCCTTTTGTATAGTCTCTCTGCATCAGTCTACAAGGAATACAATATTAACAGTCAAAAGCACAATATAGGTGACATTGGAAGAAATAATTGAAGTTAGGTACAACCATATATTTCTAAGTTCAAATTTTCACAAAGATACGCGATGACAGATTCAAACCCAAACCCACCTCACCTCCGTGCCTCTCAAAAATAATGGATAAATTTTTTTAAAAGAAAGAACAAAGCTATTTATGGGAAGCCCGCCAAACATCAATAAACCTAAAAGCTTCAGGTAGGATTCATGGAAAGCCTGTCCCAAAAAACTTGTAAGTGGGATGCGTAACACCATTGCGTAAAACAAGCAGAATTTAAATATGAAGGGAAAGTCAAGTCTAACTAAATATGCAGTCTAACACATACATGATCAGGTATTTTTGGCATTGTGAGAAGAAACATTATATGTGGGAACTGAGAAAGAAACTAAATATTGTATATAACGTAGTTTAAGATCATTTATGTATTCTCCAGGCTATTTCAAATGTTTTCCTTAGGGTCTTATATCGACCAATTTCAGAAGTAGAAAGGAAAATATAGGTTCTTCGAAATTCTGCTCTCCTTGCAGATATTTGGTGTATTTTGTTGGAGTATGAATTTGTAAAGAACTAATTCAACCCAAAAGTTTAAGCAGTTGGGTGAGGCTACGGTTTTATATATTTCAACACACCCCCCCTCACATGAGAGCCCACCGGGCTTGAAGGGTGGACAATGCACAGGCCCACACTGGGCTTGAAGGGTGGACAATGCACAGGCCCACCTACCTGTGCGAATAAAGAAATTCCACTTGAAAGAAAGTGGGGGGCGACGAGGATCGAACCCGGGACACGAGGCTCTGATACCATGTTAAGAACCAATACAACCTAAGAGCTTAAGCTGTTGGGTGAGGCTACATTAATGGTTTTATATATTTCAACAGAATTTTTTAAATGGGCTTGTTTTCTTGACCTCTTTGTGGGTTTCAGCTCGTGTTCCAAGGGAGTTTATTTATCGAATATGCAAAGGGAATGGTATTCTCTCACTAGGAGTTGTTCTTTTTATCTGTTTTCTGTTCTAGTTGTTTTCTTTAATTTTAGGAGTCCTGATCTTCCATCATCGCACTTCTCTCTTAGTGGATTACAGATATTCAGAATATTACTGATAAGGTCCAGCCCATGAAGACTTATAAAAGGGATAAAGCTAGGAAGAGTTGTGCCCCTTTGGTTGTTTCAGGGCTGCCACATCAGCATAATGCTGTTCCTTAAAATACCCCGTGATGGCATGGTGCATGGAAGGAGGTTAGTTAAAAAGGGAAAGGCACGGGAAGAGGGTCATCTGGAATATTGCTGGAATTGGGCATTGGGAGAGAGTGGAGCCTTTCATATTTGCTTCACACTATCTTACTTTCTGCAATTTTATTTTCGTTCTGTTAGTTTCAGAATTGAGTAGTATTTTCAGCTTATTTTTTCCAATTTGTGAACATCAGTATGTAATGTATGAAGACTTGGTGAATGTTGAATTGGAGAAAACTAATACAAGTCTCTGTTGAATTCTGTTCTAATTTCTTTCTTACTGAACTCTGAACCTATCATATACATTTTCAGGATTAAGAATTCGAGCCACCACAGCACAGCAATAAACAACGAAGAATTAAGCAAATGTCAAGGGAAAATATTGAATCAATTAAAACTCAAGAAAAATGCTTACAATTAGAATTTGAAGTTTGCTGCTACGGCGGACAACCGAATGTGAAAGATAAGTAGAAGGGTGATACTCCATGAAGAAGCGCTCAACAGCATCATTACAGTTGCTTCCAGGTGGAACAGGAATACCTCGTACTAATATAGTAAACTGACGAGGCTCGGGCTTGGATGAATAGAAGCAAGAAATTCTTTTTGATGAAATATACTCATACTCCTGCATAGGGTATTAACATCAATCATGGAATTCAATCACTATCTTTATAGCTTAATAGAACAGGAAAAATCTGACAGCATTGACAAAGCAAACTTGAACAAGTATAACTTACATAATAAAGAAGAATGCAGACAACTCCAGTGAAAACATATGCAGCACAAAAATGGATCCATAACCTTGAGAAAGGCCAAATCTAGCGATCAGAGTTCCCATGTTATAACTTACATACAAATCAAGTACTGAGAATCAAGTTTTAAGAACACTCATGAAAAAATCTTTCATTCACACAGGTCGGTGTGATTACAACAGCAGACAAATAAATTTTTTCCATCAGTGTTAGGATGGATTTGCATTATTTGGGGAAGAGCATAAGTACTTAAAATCTAGGACTTCACAATGTAAATGCATGACAATAGTAAATCAGTCTTATCATTCTTCTCAGAACTTCCTCTTCCATTCAGGGGAGGAACAGAGAGATCTGATGAAGATTTGAAACCACAATGGTAAACATTTAATGGAGAAATGAAAATGCGAATGAGGAGTTAACTGTTGAACATAACCAGCAACCCAATGTCATTCAATGAAAATTATTTGGCACAAAATGGAGTGGTGAACCAACTGGTATGTATCATAGTATTACATAATAAAATCAGTATACTTTGAGAATTGAAAACAATAAACCATAGAAAACAGTAATTATACCTATGAGATTATAAACCTAACGCTCTTGATACCCCAGTCTTGAAACACATTATGTTTAGTCAGCAGAAAAGCTTAGAAGTGGCTGTTAAATAAGCATGACGCACTTAGAAGTTTTCACCTTGGAGCACTTAGTGATAGAGATGAACAGCTCATTCCTAATTTCTTTCAATGATTTCTTTCTAAGACGTATGCAAAATAAATTTTTTTAAAAATCCTCAAAAGAAATTGGGAAGAGAAAAGTGGAGACAAGGGAGTAAATCAATTTATTTAGATATTTTGCAGTGGACAATCATGGTGCTGAAACTCCAAACATCAATTAGGTTTCGTTTCAAAATTTCAAATTGTACAAGCTTCAAAGATGAAGCTCTCCATAACGAACAATCTCCCATAAAGTTGGCAGACTGTACCAGAAACTGTGATGAGTCTATATATTAGTTAAAATGTTGACATATTTAATTCATCTCAATTACCTGGTAACTATAAACAAGATTATCAATTTATGCCCAGTGGCAAAGACTACTCCAAGTCTCAAATATATATTGGAAGTATTATAAACAAACAGCAGTAGGTTAAAAGAACATATTCCATCAGTTGTACTCCATAAGATAGTCACTTAATGTTCATTTTATGGAAAACATCCATAACTGGCTGGTTTCACACTTTTTACGCACTCAAATCCTGCCATGAAAGTGAGAAGAAATTGAAGGAAGAGTATACTTTGATGTAATTCACTTAGAGATAGTAATAACATAACATATGTCTGTTCTTCTGTTAAACTCATTGCAAAATGGAAAGCATATCCCAACAATTCATATAAATATAACAGAGACTTTACATATTAAATGCAGTTCATCAATTTAAGAAAATGAGACTTTTCGAGTTCGATGTCAAAATAGAACCAGTAAATTAGCATTTCATATATGTATTGTTATTTATGATGAATAAATAATATCCAAAGAGTTAAGACCACCTTGATCAATAATATTCACCTGTTTGAACCATTGTTAACATTGGAAATACTGAAGGAATCCAAAGACTTGTTTTGAAAATCAGAATCATCACGAATCTGACTCCCCATATAATTAATTGGAAGAAGAAAGAGTATCCCAACAATTCCACCAAAAGTAAATACTTTTAAACTGCACAATACCACAAAAAGAAGGGAAAAAATCAGCTAAACAGTGTAAGTGCCCTTCAAGCAACAAACAGCAAGGAGACAGAAAATAGAAAGACTGATATGCATTTTAAAGAAATGCAGATAGAAAAGTAGTAAGTGGTTACAGATGGACATATTGTATCATATTGACAACAATGTTGAAATCTACTCCAAGTTAACAAATGAGCACACATCGAATTGAATTTACAACAGCGTAAAACCGATAACAAAGGAAGTCTTGTTGTGATGCAGAAACCACCTATGAATATTTACATATATGTAAGCATATATGAACGTGTATAAACATAGATCCTTGATACACAGAATGCAGGAATATCTATCAAAGTGAGTAAAATAGGATTGTTAGCCAATAGAATATATTTGAGTTTAATAAGAAATGACATGATACTTCTCTAAACTTAGAATCAATTAATAATTTTTATCACCTAAAGACAAATATGCGCATGAAGACAAAAGCATCTAAGCCTGCAGTTGATAAAAATTCATCTTCAGAGAGCTCCCATGCTTTTCTCACCCAACCAGCAGTAGGTAACAACCGTTCCAAGTTAAATTGACCACCCTCTTGAAAATTTCCTTCAGCAACTAAGCGTGGTGCATAGACAGCAATATTACCAGGCTGCTTCCTCAATATAGAGTATAAAGTGACAAATAGAAAACATAGGCTAAGGTTAATTCCAACTGAAGTTAGAAGAGCAGAAAGAATCATTATTGAGATCTGGTTCAAAACCAGCAGATCAACTCGTTGCACCCGGTAATGCAACTGTAGTCCTGAAATCAAATAGAATGGAACTCTCAATAGTTGAATCTGAATAAGGAATATACCATTAATACATAATCTGGGACAGAATTCATATAAAGATTCTTTGTAATTACATACATGATATGAAAACTATTGTTAAATTATATTCCAGGATAGCAAGAATTATTATAATAGGATAATGACCATGTCAGTTGGTTTCTACTTGGTGTAAAGTACATGGTCTTTTTAAAGAGGTTTCCCTTACAGATATGTTGAGGGATTGAGTAACTTTACTACATTAAAATTTTTCTTTGTTCTTGGTTGTTTGTTTTTATTTTTTATTTTAAGGAAGATTTCTAATCCTCATAACTCTTTGTAATCATCTTCTGTTTGTTTTAATGCATTTCTTCTTTTATCAAAAAAGAAAAAAATGACTATGAGAATTTGAAAATTATTAATATTTCCAAGGCTTAGCTTTGGATTCCACTACTCATCATATTTGGTTTGATTGATGATGAACATAACGTGAAGATTCATATTATGGTATTACTGAGGAAAATCTTTATCTAAATATTGTTGCTTCTTATCTAGGACAATTAGCAATAATCTTTCTGTTGACATTCGAGAATCTGTTTCATATAGCTTGGCAAGAAAATTTTAAGGTTGAGTAAAGGAGGATCATTTACATATCCACCTAGCAAAAATCAGAGAGCAAGCCCTGCTCACTTCAGTTTACGGTAATAAAGAATAAATACAGTCTCGAAAAGATCATAGGTGAGTGAATAGTAGAATATGACTGCAAATTGAACTCTAGCTTATGTAAATGTTCTTATATTGCATCACGCCATCATCAACTTTTGAGCCTATACAGTACACATTACGTAAGCAATACAATGGAGACTGATTTATTATATAATTTTTACTTGTATTTTACACATCCCTAAAATTATTAAGATGAAAATACCAAATCAGAGTGACTCAATGAGCATTATAGATTACCTTAAACCGAAAATAAAGTTTATTATGATACAAACCCCAGAGTTCCGTTCCTCCCTTCTTTTATCATTTCCATCTGTACGCTCCCATTCTAGCATCTTTAGAACTTTCCATCAATTCACATATCCAAATGTAGAACTGCGCAGTTTCAGATTTCAACGGTTATGCTCAGATATATTGACAGATCAATGAAACGGATCAACATCCAAAAATTCCGTTAAAAAAAAAATAAGATAGAATTTCCAACAAAACTCCTAAATTGTAACCATGCAATTTGGCGTAAAGGATACGCTGCTTCACAAATATGTCAAGAATATATATATACACATACTATAGCTGATTGTTAGATTCATAATGAAACAAAGATAATAAAGTGTGAGATCAAATGATAGAAATTGAAAAGTTTGTTGAGAGAGAGAACCTGGTTAGGAAGCAGGAGGACAGAGAAGCATAATTGAGTACACAGTTGCATGCAAAAAATGAATGATAAAAATACAAGGAAGGAATTTGCTTGTGAATATGATCATGGGGCCCAACAAATAAAATAAAATGCCGAGTTTCTTCTCCCTCATTTCCTGGTGGCGAACTTGAAACCCACGTCCACGTGTTATTGCCCCGTTTGTTCAGTTCGGAAGGCTTCATCATCTTTTTTTATTAAATATTGAAAAGCCAATTTGAAAGGAGGACTTCTTATGTGTTATTCTTCTCATGATTTTTTTTTTTTAAAGTTAAAATTATTTTTTGTCTAAAAAATATTTTATTTTGGACTCACATGATTAGCTCCACGGCCAAGAGATCATGCATTTTTTTTTTTTTTGGTGAAAAAGAGATCATGCATTTTATTCATTATAAGGTATGTACATAAAGAATTAGTCCAAGACATGTTAGGTCTGACCACGCTCGTTTGAGCATGGTCTTGTTGGAGTCTATAAAGTAAGTATGTAACTGGATCCGGTGTGATGATATGGTGTGCAATGTTTCCGCGGGATGATTGCACTAATGGTTGAGACCTTTGCTTGATGGAGATATGTGGGGAAATACTTGATACTTTGATCGCTCAAGTTAATGTTTGATTAATGAGCTCTGGTAATAATGGAGAAGATGATCAACAATGGCATAACCTACTTATGCCACCTTAGTATGGTGGTAATCATCTTATTGTTGGATTCAGGTGGTTTTTGCAACTTATTTCGTTCATAGGATGCCTGATTGGCTCTATTTTATGAAGCACCGACACTTCAAAATCACGTGTCGTGTCCAACACTTCCTGACATTCATCTGCATTCTGACATTTCCCGATACTCCAATACTCATTGCAAAGACTCAAAAAGATTCAAAGGTTATGTTGCGTTGCATTTTGAGTTCCAACTATTAGATTTATTGGATTATGATTACTATTTTATTGAGTTTAATATAAACATTTAGGATATTTTATGTTTCTTTGCAAAATTGATGGGTATTATAAGTTTAGCTTTAGTTTTTTTGTTAAGTTATTGAATATCAAATATAATATACACTACATAAATTAAAAATATTATATAATATCAAAATGTGTCCTAACGTGTCGAAATTTAACATTTTTTAGAATTAACGTGTCGGAATGTCGTGTCGTATCCCGTGTCAGTGCAACATAAGCTATATTATGTAGATCTAGTTGAAATCTTGTGTTTGTTCTTTCGGTCATCGGCGGTTGAGACCTAGGAGTTTGGTGCTGCTGTCACCTTAATTGTGTATCTGGGTGACGTGTATGTGGAATAAACAGGCTTTTCGACCATTATAGCCTTTCACTAATAAAAAATTACCATCTTGCCTTCATTTATAAACTATTTCAAAAATTTAAGATCTTCAACAAACATAACATCAATCTACCCATGTTTGACCGTTGACCACCCAGTTATCTGGGTAGACCACCCAGTTACCCGAGTAGAAAATTATTTACCCAAGTACACAACTGGTTACCCTAGTACATATCTTTATTTACCCTGGTACACATTTGGTTACCCTGGTACATGTCCTTATTTATCATGATACATACCTAGTTACTCTGATACATATCCTTATTTACAAAACTCAACCATGAATCCAACTCAAATCCATCAATGAAGAAAACGTGGTTAAATGTGTTATAATTTGTATGGAAAATTAAGAAAACATCCCCTATATATAATATATATGTTATATATATATATATATATGATTATCTCTAATAACACTCCTCGCCTATAAGGCATATATATATATATATATATATATATATATATATATATATATATATATATATATATATATATGTGTGTGTGTGTGTATATACATTTATGTAAACACCCTTCATTAATCACGCCGTAGAGAGTGTTATCTGTAGAAATGACACATATATATATATATATATATATATATATATATATATATATGTAGAGAGTGTTATCTACAGCTGACACAGAAAAGTGGGTCGCACCGCTTTTCTTAAAAAAAAAAAAAAAAATCAGGATCCGGTTCCGTATCCTGACTTGCTGTATGTGCAGCAGCTGCAGAAATCATTTTGCCATATATAAAATAATGGAAAGGTTATACTTACTACCTATTTTTTTACTACTTATTACTACTAAATCTTAATTGTTGATTTCCGTCAATCTAACGGTTATAATTTATTGCAAATTAATAATTAATTAATAAGTATGTCCCCATAAATTATAACCATTAGATTGACAGAAATTAACGGTTAAGATTTGATATTAATAAGTAGTAAGAAAAATATATAATAAGTATATTCTCAAATACTATCGTAAAAAAACGATATAACGTGGAGACATCAAATATTACACGTGTCCTCTTGATATGCATTCACAGTGGAAAGCAGCGGGAATAATGCATATTTTGCCACAACGAAAGAACATGCAGTTATCAATATCATCGTCATCGTCATTGCTTGCGCTGTCGTTTTGATACTTTCAACCAAACGGAAAACAAAACGCCGCTCTTTTGTGTGACTTCGCCACCGTTCTCCGCTCAATTTTCCGGCGGCTCCGGCCATCTCAGGTGCATACTCAAAATCACCTTTCTCTCTTATTATCATTCGTGACCGATCATGCATGTGTCCTTATTTTATTCAACGATTTAGGGTTTATCTTTTGCTAATTTTCGATCAGAAGGTTCTAGATTCCTTTCTTCGTTTACTGAATTCGGTACATTTTTAATAATTTTGGTCAACATTAAAATTTTCGTTGTTGATCGTGAATTGAACAGAGGGCGTAGAAGGTTCAGGAGAAGATGAGTAACGTGTTTGAGGGGTATGAACGCCAGTACTGTGAGCTTTCTGCTAATCTATCAAAAATATGCACTGCAGCTGGTGCTCTCAATGGAGGTAGTTGAAATTCTTTTATTTTATTTTATTTGGGAAAGATTATACTTATTACCTAATTCTTAGTACCAAATCTTAACCGTTGATTTTCATCAATCTAACGGGTATAATTTATTATAAATTAATAATTAATTAATAAATATGATCCCATAAATTACAACCGTTAGATTGACGGAAATCAACGGTTAAGATTTGGTAGTGTTGAAAATTAGGTAGTAAGTATAATCTTTCCCATTTTATTTTATTTTAATTTTGTGCTATTTTAAATTTTCAGAGATTGGTTATGTGTTGTTGGTGCTTCTCGGTTCAGTCATCTTCTTTCTTTATTTCTATTGTCTAATTCTTAATTTGATAAGCTATGTTGCATATTTAGTCAGTAGTTATGGTCATTTTCAAACTCATTAACGATGTGTCAGTACATGAGTGGAGAATAATGTAAATGTTTTACTATGCATCAAAAGTAAATTATTTATTTATTGCATTATTTAACCTCTTTTTGGCTTTATTTTTTAATGGTCAAAATGTTTTCTATATAAGAGAAATTGATTAACGTTAGTAATCTAAATCATTAATGAGCCTTCATCTAGACAACTTTAGCTTTTGGGAGAGCTAGTATAGTTAAATTGCTCAAATTTGGTAATGCTCGTGTGTCTACCATACGAATCAGTTCCCTTTCATCTAATGGTGCATTGCTCTTTTCTACGGAAAACGCATTGATGTATCTAGCTCCTGGAGTAGAAATTTCCTTTAAAACATTTTTCCTCATGTACCAAATTAGATTTGGTATGTCAAGCAAGGTTCGGTTCCTCCTCTCCGACACACCATTCTGATGAGGTGTGTATGGAGCCATCAACTGTTAGTGAATCCCTGTTAATTTTCAATGACTCCCACCTCCTACTAGTTTTCTGTGGTCCTGTAGACATGAGTGTCAATTTCTTTTTGTTTTTTGTTGTTTTTTTCTTTCTTTTCTTAAGAAAAAGTTCCTGCTAGATGCCTATAAGCAAAAAGTATAAAGTTTGCATAGGAAGCAATGTCTTACTAATGTGTTAAAATTGGAATCTCTATTGTTCCATTTAGTAGTTTCATGTAGTTGTTGCTCTTCTGAATTGGAGCAAAACTGAATTCTGTGGGCTTCTGACTTTGAGATATTATATAGGTTATTCTTTCAAATGCATGCTTCTTTTTCTTAATGTTTGATGCCGCTCCTCATTTTTATTCTTTTCATTAGTTGAATGGGTGCTGGGTGGGGGAGTACTAATAATAATGGAATACTAATACTGATTTTATGAGACAAGGGCATTTGGCTTACAGGAAAATGCAATGGAGATCATTTAAATATTCGTCATAGAATGTCTAAACTTAAAACAACAAACCATTAAATTTTTTATCAAGAAAAGAGAAATTATTGAAGCTTATGATTTCATGCTGGAGCAATATGTACTCTATTGTAATTTGTAACTTTTCTGTTCAAACTGCAGAACAAAAGAAGCAAAAAATTTCAGAAATAAAGGCTGGAATTGATGTGGCAGAAGCTATGGTACCCTCATTACTTTTTTTCTTCTTGTTGTAAAGCTGCCTGCCTTTCTTCTGTATTCTGGGGTTCTGATATGGTTGTGCACTTGTGCTTATTAATTTGTAGATTCGAAAAATGGACCTTGAGGCAAGAAGTTTGCAGCCAAACATTAAGGCTGTGCTTCTTGCTAAATTGCGGGAATACAAATCTGATCTTAACAATATTAAAAGCGAAGTTAAGAAAATTGTATCTGGTAACTTAAACCCTTCTGCACGGGATGAGTTGTTGGAATCAGGCATGGCAGATGCTATGACGGTATGTTCAATTTTATTTTAACATCCTTTACTGATGCTCAAGGACAATTCATTGTCCTGTGAAACCATTATGAGGCAAACATTTGATCTTTCTTTTTCTTTATAGTTATATACCCTTTTTTGTAAAACTAATTGGTTAAATAAAGGCTTACTGTTGCTGGCGGAGCTTTTCTTTTTCAAGTAATCCATGTTGTTGCTACATTAACATTACTAATCCTTTAGCTATGGCTAACAAAAGTTCAGTTGAGATCACATTGTAGCCGTTCCATTAATTAAAGAACTGCTTTGAAGCTGTTTGAATGGGATGGACAGAGATGAAATCAAGATTAGAATATGTGGACTGAAATGATACTTAACCCTGATGGACAAATAAGCAATTTGTCCAAATTTATTTATTTTTATATTTTACATTTTGTTTTTATTTTATATTTTATTTTCATTTGTTGAATAGGTTGGTGAGTGTGGACTTGCTTGAATTCCAATCTTTATGGAGATACAGCAATATGGATCCCTTTCATTAAGGATGCAACAAAGTGAATGAAGCTTAGGCTATCATCTTCACTGAAATATAAATATAATGCTGTATGGTTTCAACTTTTAAGGCTATAATACCTTCGGAGAGAGAAATAGAAGCAATCTAGTAATGTATATAAATTGTAAATAGCTGGTTGCATTGTATTTTTGCTATTGGATATCTCCTAGTGAAGCAGACAGAACAAAAATATATACCTTTTTAAGGGTAAATGTAAGATTTATTGTCTGGAAATGAGTATTAACATTTAAGAACTGTAGTCACGGATTAGAATAAATTTTTTGTCTTTTTGTGAATTATATTTAAGTAACTTAACAATTTAAATGAAGAATTAAAGCTTAAATACAATTCTAATTTAGATGAGATTAGGATAAGGGTAGGTAGATGATTTTTTTAAATTAATCTTTTAAGAGATTTTTCATTAGAAAACATTAAGAATTAAAGTTTTCATACGATGACACATATACCTTTTTGTCACCAACGTTAACTGCAACAGGTGTCATTATTTGGTGCACAAAATGGTGATAACTTAAGTCCTATTTTTGCAAATGGCATTTCTACTTCTGGTTTCCTGATTTTGAGATTGATTGAGTAGATTCAATCTTCATTTCTAAACACTCATGTTTCTTGGATTGTCACTACCAAATCTGATGCCTACTGGTAATGTGACTACAATAGGCTTCAGCTGATCAAAGAGAAAGGTTAATGATGTCAACTGAGAGGTTGAACAAGTCTGGTGACAGAATCAAGGACAGTAGGAGAACAATGTTGGAAACAGAAGAGCTTGGGGTTTCGATTCTTCAAGATTTGCATTCTCAGCGACAATCTCTACTGCATGGACATGACACAGTAATGTTTTTCTCTTTCTTGCTTAACTTACGATTCACTTTCCTATAATCACAACTTCAGTATGCAGAATCGCTTTGACTTGTACCTTTGGACTTTTGAGTAATGCTGGAAATTGGTTATGGATTTTATGTTTCTAATTTTTCTATACTTTCCAACTCGTATAGCATTTGTAGATTGTGTTTCTTCTATTTTATACATTTTCAGCATTTGGGTTTATTGATATCAATTCATTTTGTTCTTGAAAATTTAAATGAAAATGTAAACTGTTTATAATGGTAGTGGTGAAAATATACGCTATTTGGTCTACTCATGGTTGTGTTCCCTCATGCAGCTTCATGGAGTCGATGATAATATAGGCAAGAGCAAGAAAACTTTGTCCAACATGTCAAGAAGGATGAACAGGAACAAGTGCGTTATTATCATCATTGTTATGGTCCTGGTTCTTGCTATCATCTTGATTCTGTACTTCAAACTTTTTAAATAGCCAGTAGCAGATCTTTTCTCCTATTGGTTCATTAAATATCGTCAAGATACAAGGCTTTATATTATTTTCCTTGCTTATTTTTTATTCTCTGGTCTGTGCAGTGATGCAAGCTAATTTGACAGTGTTTGCTTCTTTAAATGTGTGGTGTGTCTTATGCTGGCTTTGTTATGTATGAAAATTTGATTTCTTTCTTATAATCAGTTATTGCATGAAGTTTATAGAACTACACACTGCCTAGTGGTTATGCTGTTCAATTTTAAATGAAAATTGGCTCTAATCCATTGGTGTCTACAATCCTCTCTATAGGTAACCCAACTCAACCTTTGGGAACATTGATGTATGGAAATCGCTGTCGTATTGTCGTGGACGAAACCTATAACTTCCTTACAGGCCGAAAAACATGTTCGACTAAGCTTGAAGTGTTTTTTTATTTTTTATTATATTGTATAACATTAATTTCATCATCATTTGAAACCAACAACTTTTGTCTCTAACTTTTGGGACAGAATAGATAACTGCATATAATTCGATTTCTATCACCTCACTTGCTATTTTCATTGTATGATCTGGTCTGTTATTTCCATACTCTAATAAATCTTCTGACAGCGCTAAGATAATGAATCTAACAGCAGTATTAGAATGACACTTTAAGAAAATGTCAAACTCCAAAGCTTATGAAATGTGCAAAATTATGAAATTATTTTCAATTTCCATCACTTCTATTTTACTGTGTAATAATGTCTCTAGATATTAATACATGGTCACAAAGAAGTGGGTCACGAAATACTTCGATGAAGGAAATATTGGCTCGAATACTATTTCTACGAACAGTTTTTTTTTTTTTTTTTTTCAGAACAAAAGAAACAAAAAAAATCATTTAATAAAGTCTGTTTTGTAAAACAAAATTTGAAAATTGTAACTTTTCTTTTTAGAATTAAATTTAAAAAATATGTTTAAGTTGTTTTTGTTTTTGTTTTTGTTTAATGTTATGATTTTTTTTTTTTTTTAATTTTCAAAATAAAAAAAAAAACACAAAAAACACTTATTTTCATGACTATTCTATAAAATAATTTTAAAAACAAAAAAATCAAAACACAATCAAATAGACCTATAATCTCTTACGAAATTTCATACAGGAAAAAACAAAATTTATTATTTGCGATTCATCACAAGCATTTAACAGAGACACAAATATAACACCCTTTCATGAGCGGACAAAAAAGACATTAAGCATGGAGGCTGTGTGATTAACTGCATGGAACATTCTGACAAAGTGTCTCAGTAATTTCTAAGCAGAATATGGAATTCTCAAGGCCATTCTTTGAGCAAGCCAAGGTTTATCTGGTTCTGGGTCAATGAAAGGATGCATGAGGAATTGCTCTGCTTCTTCATCCACCAATTCTCTAGACCATGTTACTCGTTTGGATGGACAGCAACCAGGTCCAAAACACCTGTAGTTATGATCAAGTTACTTCAAACTTCTTGAGCTCAATAAACAGGAATTTTTCTTGAAGGAAAGTAAAAAGTGTTTCTACTAAATATGTAGGCCAAAAACAGGATTATAAGCTAACCCAACCTGTATTCCTACCCCCAAGTGAATATTCAGGGGGAAAAAAATGATTTTTTTAATGGTTTATATATTTATTATTTTAATAGAGCCAGGACACCTCATGAGAGACCATAAAAATATTATTATTTTAATACAAAAGTAGCACTTTGCTTAGGGGAAGATCAACACCTTAGGGTGGGATAGAAGCTACCACTTAGCATATTCATGATACTAGTACAATTGTAGAACACAATGCATTGAAATCAAACTTCTTAATTTTGTATCTTCTAGCAATAATGAAGCAGCTCAATATCTGAATTTAACATACATTTTAATGGTTGCAGTAACCTAGAGGTATTTCATACAACAAAACACACCTGCAAAGCATTAAACAGTGCAAAATGGAATCTGACATGAAATACCTGTATTCATAAAAGCAAGCGCTTCTTTCATTCTCAATTTTCCCCCAGTTATCCCAGCCAACATGCCTTATACATGGATCCATATAAGTGTACGCAAAGATCACCCTTCCAAAAGGTCCCCATGGTCGTCCAAGATATACATATGAATTTCCTCCATTACCTGTGATAACACATCTGCAATGGCACCGAAGATCACTCACAGGTAAAATAATAAGAAAATAAGGAACCAAAAGGTCCAGAACATAAAGAAAGTTTCCCTGAACAAGGAGGACTACAACTATTAAGTTACAGGAACTGAAGGCCTACATGATTTTATTTGTAAACCAATTTAAAAAGAAATATAAGAACAGCACATCTATTCATAACTCATGAGTATCCCTTATATAACAAAATTCCAAGTCTCACAGGACTTGTAATTTGGAACAGTATCATCGACACATCAAGCAAACAACATTATGCAAAGGTGAAATCAAGAAATTGGCTAGGATGCAGTTATGTTGATTTAGATTAGAGAAACAAAATGAGGCAGTATTAAATGATACTAAGGCATTAGTATGAGATTATAAAACTTAAAGGGTGGGGTTATTGATACTTTCAATTGTCTATTCACATTCTCCATTGACTACTTGTAATTTTAATTTCCTAATTTCCCCTCAATTAAGGTTTTTATTCAAGTCAAACCTTAATTATATTCTTATTTGTTTATTCACATTTAATTGAGGGTAATTTAGGAAATTAAAATTAGAACTAGTCATGACGAGGAGTATGAATATGCTATTCAGAACACTAATAGGTTTGACTTATGCACATTGTTTCTCTTCTCCTCAATAAATTTCTGTTTTACTCTAAAAAAGATTTATTATAAGATTTCCAGTAAGTTTCCTGATTTCTTAGATTTCATGAAGGATCAGATCCCTATGCTACACGGAAAACTGATTCTTGTAAACATTTATGAATTTTTCAAATTCCTATGTAGTAGAAATCCTCTCAATATGGATAAAAAGCTATGCACATTACTGAGCCTCCCCTCTTATTATCAGCATCAAAGCCACCTCTATTAACACCCACAGGAAGTGCTGCCACCACCAATCCCACCACCATCACCATTGCTGACCCTACACTCACCACCAAATATTGTGAATTCTGTCACTAACTATTTAGGCTATAGCAGTAAGTTCTTTTTGTTTGCATAGATTTATACATAAGACAAATTTGAGGAGAAAGAAATGGAATCCTGTAAGAAAACAAACTTCAGTCAGGATCTAGTAAACTAATCATAGCCCAAGGGTGTTAACGGGTCGAGCTGAGCCGAGCTTTGATCTTAACGGGCCAAGCCTGTATTTAAACGTGTCCGACTGGCCTTAGCCTGTTACCTGTCACGAATATAATATTGGCCTCTGGCCTGGTTTATTTACAAAAAATAAAAGCCCGTGTGAAGCCTATCTTAGCCTGTTAGCATGTTAAAGAATAAAAATAAGAGAATAGAATTCCACAAAAAATCAATTTCCAGATAGAAACCTTAGCTTCCAATTTGCAGCAATAATTTACAAAGTCTACAATAAATAAATAAAAAATTAAAGTGAGAGAAGGTAGATAAAAGGTTATATTATCTTAGCCCATTATAAAAAAAAGTGCCAACAAAAATAAAAAATAAAATAAAAAATAAATTGACACAAACAAGCAGTGCACAGTGGAACGAATGAGTTTTTGTGGGTTTGTTTATGTGAAGGAGGATGAAGATAATATAGAACAGCACTAGTAATTCCATAAATATACATAAATTCAATATATATCCAAATAGCATAATATAGAACAAAATCATTCAAACCAATAAAATGGGGTGAAATAAATTGATGAGAGAGAGTTATTACATGTAGTATAAAAAATATAAATAAATATTTATATTAGGCTCTGGGAGGCTCTAAGCCATCAGCCTGAGGCCTTTTTATTAAACGAGCTGAGCCTGGTTAACGAGCTTTTTTTCAGGCCTTTACGAGCCGAACCAAAGGCCTCTGAAAGGCCCCTGGCTCGTTTACCACCCCTAAGCCCAAGTCCTAAACAATATTTCATTTTAGAAAGTAATTTTGTAACTTTTATCTCCAGCATCAATTTTTCAGATAAGATTTTTCCACTACTTTTCTCTTCCGTACAAAGCTCAATATAAGTTATTTCTTTCCACAGTCCCACCAAGTATGAGACAAGCAGATAAGAGCTACAAAACATATTCTTTAAAGAAAACTCATAAATATGTCAAGCAGCTATAATTGGCTATGTTCCAATTTCAGAAGCACCAAAAATCTTTCATTTCCTAGAAAAAGACATTCGTTTCTTAAGAACTTTTACAGTATTGGTAATTCAGAAAAAGGACAATTCAAATGCCAAACTATGTATTTATTTTTCTATAAAAGAAATGCAAGAGAAGAAGTATCTTTCCTTGTCGGACATTTTAAGAACTCCTAATGACTAAAACACAGTAATAGGTGGTAGATGAGATCATCAACAATGGACTGTGGTCAGTTACACACCTCAAGAATACATAACCAGTTGTTTCCTGTGAAGATTTTCTGCCCTGTGCGGTTATGAACCCTGCAGACTTGCAGTGGATATGACAGTGTTCCAAAAGAGCAGTGCTGTTGCCAAAGATGAAGTCTACACTTCCTTCAATATAGCAATCTTTCAAATATTGTTTGCCGTAATGTAAGTACAGTGTATCCTGCACCATAATCATGAAAGAAATTTATCCCCTTGGTATCTCACCTAGAATATCCTTAAATGAAACAGAAGCTGGGGATTGAACATAAGACCAGCTTCATGGCCCCATGTTAATTTAAGACACTTTTATTTTGAAGAGATCAGGCTAGAAAGGTAACAATCGTATCTTATACAACAAACCAATCACTTAACCAATTCATTTTCAAAGATCTTCAAAAGCAAAGACAAATTCTGAGACTTTTCAAAAAAAATTCAGCAATTCAACATGCATTTATCACCAACATAAAAACTTTCAAGAAGCCTCAAGCCTATACACACGAATACATCATAATGGTGGAGCACTGGAGTTACCTGCCATCCGAGGAACCTACAATTGTAGAAGGCACACCGATCTGCTGTTACTCTAATTGCCACTGCTTGCCCTAAACCCTGCCAGAAAGAGAAGGAAAAAGGAAGAAGCACTATGTAAGGTATTTCACAGTTTGTGCCTGTAGATAAATTTTGTCTAAATCAAACTTACGGAGATACAAATTGGGATGTTGATGCATAAAGCAATAATACCAAATCATCTAATGAATTTACAACCAGTTCATTGATTAACAACAGAATAAAGTCAATCGATCTCTATCTTCAGCAATCCGGCAGATCCAAAATACCTCAAAAGGGAAAAACTTCAAACTACAATTATTCTCTCAAACACTACATTGTAAGGCTATGATAGCCAACTACATGTATCAACATATCAACTATCGACATATCCAAATTGCGTATGTATATAAGAACACACAGAATCTTACAACACAATCGGTATTCTCTACCTACATGCACTTGTGCCCATTTACCAAAACACTGAAATTTCACTATCATTACCTCAGGGGAAGAATTTTCAAAAGTAATATTCTCAGCAATAAAGTCCTCCCCTTCCACAATGGTAGTTCCACAACCAAACGTCCCAGTCCCTATCAACCTAGCGGGCTGCAAAACAAAAATGAACAATTTTGACAAATACCCATTAACCCAAAAGAGGAAAACATATAAAAAAATGAACAGTTTTTAGTTTTTGACTGATACCCATTACCAAAGGAGGAAAACATAAAGAGAATGTGCCTACTTGGTGGTGATCGATTTTGGTGGCAGTGTTGTTCCATGTAAGCACAGTGTCCTCACGGCTCAAACCAGCAAGGGTGATGAAGTTCTTGGTCTTGGGCACATACACCGGCTGCCGGTAAATTCCCGGCGAGACCCGAATCACCGTCCGGCGAGTGTTGCCGAGCGGCACAACGTCGATTGCTTCCTGCACCGTTTGGAAATCACCGGTTCCGTCCTGCGACACCGTGAATATGCAAGATGCCATTCTATAGAGATGGTTTTGGTGTCAATAGCAAAGAAAACGCACCAAAAAAACAGGGTAGTCACATTCACATACAATTATGTATCGGTTCGTGTTGCCGAGGTAACAACACATGGATTTGGCTCCGTGATCGTCACGTGTGCTGGTTGTACTTATTAGTTAACAGAACATTTTCTCGCATTGTACGGGATAATATATACATGAGAATTGAGATCATATTTTCCTCGTACATTTTTATATGTATATAAAAAATAAATTTATTCCATAGAAATTAAAAAATATTAAATCTATAAAAGAAGTCTTGTATTATTTTTAATTTAATTTAAAATCCTAAAATTTAATGGTTGAATATTCTCTTATTTACTTATCAAATATAAATTTTACAAATAAGTAAGATACTTATCAAATTACAAGATCATAACACCTACATTGTAACATGTTGATAAAATTAAGTCTTGATCAAAACAAACAAACAAATAATTTATTTATTTTAATATTATCCATCGTTTCTTTAATTAGTCAACAAGTCAATTCAAGTTGAGTAGGATCACATGACCGGCAAAGCTCTCTTATTTTTTCTATTACTTGAATTCAATATCACTAATTAAATTAAAATAATTCCTTACCGGTTGATCTATAGTGGCATAAATTTTTTACTTTTTATCTTAATTTCATCTTTAAATATTGATAGGAATTATTTCGTATCATTTTTTGAGCATGACCGTAAATGCACAAGGTTCATTTTTTTGGAATGAGCCCAGCCCAATTAGTCTCGAACCATGCGGGCCCAATCCAGTGTGAGGGAGAGAAAGTGGAGAAGAAATTAGGGTTTTGGCCCTTTTGACAATTCCTTTCTCCATCCAAACCATGAAAGTATTTAAATAAAAATTTAAAAATTGAAATGAAAAATTAACCATGTCTATTCTTTCTAAACCCTAAACCAATCATCCAAACATAGTTTTGAATCTTCCCATTCCCATGCTGCAATTTGGATTCTGTAACACAATTCATTTCACCCCACCGTATGAGCACTTGAAGAGACTTCAGAAAATCTTCAATCTCGAAATTTAGGAGAAAAACTTTCACAGTATAGGAGTTCTTCATTAACATTCATTGCCCAAATACTGACCCACATCATCATCGTGCGGTAAAATCTTATTGTTGCTGAGGGTTAGTTAATAATAAGGCATTTGTTGTGTTTGCACATATCGTACTTGGAATTTGGGATGAAAGTTCTGTACTTGAGAACTATCTTCACTTATTTAATTTTTTTTATTTGGAAGGTAAATCTTTGGTGAAATTAGGGATTTCATTTGCCTTTTCTCAATTTCCATGTGGCTTGGATTCAAACTTAACATCAAGTGGTTCTCCAAAACCACACACAACTTAAGGTTTGCATCCACTTCACTTGCTCACTTCAATTCACCCACTTTCTCAGAGAGTGAAACTGAAGAAGAATCATCTTCATCTTGTACCAATAACACCCTTTTGTCTAAGCCACACTCTTTACACGTGCTTCAAACACTGAACCGTTTGCATAATCACCCTTCTCTTGCACTCTCTTTTTTCACTCAACTCAAGGAACAAGGGTTCACTCACAACATCTCAACCTATGCTGCTATCATCAGGATCTTGTGCTACTGGGGCTTGGATAGGAGGTTGGATTCCCTGTTCCTTGATCTCATTGCTCTTTCAAAACAATACCCTTCGTTTGAAATCCATGACTTGTTTGAGGCACTCTTGGAGGGTGTTGATGGGAATCACCACTTGCTTAGAGCGTTTGATGTGTTTGTTAAAACTTGTGTTAGTCTTAACATGTTTGATGAGGCTATTGATTTCCTGTTTCAAACTAGAAGGCGCGGGATTGTGCCAAATATCTTTGCTTGTAACTTTCTCATCAACCGATTGGTTGAACATGGTAAAGTGGATATGGCATTGGCCATTTACAAGCAACTCAAGAGGCTTGGTTTGAGCCCCAATCATTACACGTATGCCATTGTTATCAAGGCACTTTGTAGGAAGGGTGATTTGGAAGAGGTGGTTTATGTGTTTAAAGAAATGGAGGAAACTGGGGTGACTCCTCATTCCTATTGTTATGCAGCTTATATTGAAGGGCTCTGCAACCATCATAGGTCTGATTTGGGATATGAGGTGCTCCAAGAATGCAGAATGAAAAATGCCCCTATAGAGGTTTATGCATACACTGCTGTTATTCGTGGATTTTGTAATGAAATGAAATTAGATGAAGCTGAGAGTGTCTTTTTTGACATGGAAAGGCAGGGGCTGGTTCCTGATGTGTATATTTATTCGGCATTGATCCATGGGTACTGTAAGAGTCATAAGAGTCATAATCTGCTTAAAGCTTTAGCCCTACACGATGACATGATTTCGAGGGGCATAAAAACAAATTGTGTGATTGCTAGCTACATCCTCCACTGCTTGGGTGAGATGGGCATGACTTTGGAAGTGATAAATCAGTTTAAAGAATTCAAGGATTCTGGCATGTTTCTTGATGGGGTGGCCTACAATATTGTATTTGATGCTTTATGTAAAATGGGTAAAGTGGATGATGCAACAGAAATGCTAGAAGACATGAAAGGTAACCGTATGGATTTAGATATTAAACACTACACAACCCTTATTAGGGGGTACTGCCTTCAGGGAAAACTTATTAATGCCTCTAGTATGTTTGAAGAAATGAAGGAAAAGGGTTTAAAACCTGATATTGTCATGTATAATGTACTAGCTGCTGGGTTGTCTAGAAATGGCCATGCTTGTGAGGACCTTTTGGATTATATGGAGTATCAAGGTGTTAAGCCAAACTCTACTACACACAAGATGATCATTGAAGGTTTATGTTCAGGAAGCAAGGTTGTAGAAGCAGAGGAGTATTTTAACAGTTTGGAAGATAGGAGTGTTGAAGTCTATTCTGCCATGATGAATGGTTATTGTGAAGCAGGCCTTGTCAAAAAATCATATAAACTTTTTCTTAAGCTGTCAAACCAAGGAGATATTGCAAAAGAAGGTTCCTGTTTTAAGCTAATTAGTAAACTCTGCGATGAAGGTGACATTGATAAAGCTATGGTCTTGCTGAAGACAATGTTGTCGTTGAATGTGGAACCTAGCAAAATAATGTACTCTAAAGTATTGGCTGCTTTGTGCCAGGCTGGGAATATGGAAAGTGCTCGCTCTTTGTTTGATTTTTTCATTGGGAGAGGAATTACACCTGATGTTGTAACTTACACAATTATGATAAATAGTTATTGTAGGATGAATTGCATGCAAGAGGCCCATGATCTCTTCCAGGATATGAACAGGATAGGAATCAAACCTGATATCATTACCTACACAGTTTTACTTGATGGGAACTTAAAAGAAAATTTAAGAAGGCATTCCTCCCCTCCACATAGTAAAGGAAAGACAGCAACATTGGATGTTTCCACTATCTGGAGAGATATGAAGCAAATGGAAATAAGTCCGGATGTTGTTTGTTACACTGTTTTGATTGATGGACACATAAAGACAGATAACTTTCAAGATGCAATTAGTCTCTTTGATGAAATGATTGATAGAGGACTGGAACCAGATACTGTAACATACACCGCTCTGATTTCTGGCTTGTATAACAGAGGGCACATGGGGAAAGCTGTTATGCTGTTTAATGAAATGTCTTCCAAGGGAATGACACCAAACTCAGCTTTGAAACGTCGTATTCTAAAAGCTAGAAAGATGCAATTTCATAAGTAGTTAGTCAGTTTAGACTGTTAGCACCTGGACTTATCCCAAGTTCTAAAATCTATACGGTCAATACCTAAAGGTAAAGCATAATCATATATGCTATTGACTAATTTGCTAATACTTAAGACTGAAACGTTGTTATTTAATTATTGCACTGAAAGATTGTGTTTGATTCTACAGGTTGGAAAAAGAACAGCTATGCAGATTGATGGCCAGGATGTTGTTGTATGTAGGTATGGATCTGCGTCACACTGAGTTAAAATGATATGTAATTATGAAAGTGTAACAAGGATAATTGAGCTGACTTCGAGAAAGTTTTTCTTGTTTTTATATAGACTAGTTTGAGTTTGTTGTAAATTAGATTTGGTTTGACATCTTCTATTCTTCTTTTGGGTTATCTACAAAACACAGTAACAGAAGTACCTGCTCGCAAAGCTAGCCATACCCTGTCGGTGGCACTTTCCAGACTTGCCATTTTTCATCCTGATGTGACCCTGTCTTTGCCATGTATTATACACATTGTTTTTCTTCTCTCAGAGGATGCCCAAGGTTCGCCACTCAATCCTTACCTACCAAGTAGTGAATATCAAGTAACTGTGCTATATCTTGGATAACCATGTCAAATCAAGAGCTTTCAGTGAATCTGATTTATATTGCACATGATCGTAGCATCTTTCCCAGCAAAGGGACAAACCACATCTAGTAGACATAAAGTATGCAAGAATGTTTGACACAATGCCTACGGACCCTAAGAAATCAACAATCCAATTATGATCCACACATCAATTAAACCTCCCATTCCATCTCTTCCTGAATTATAAAAAGCTTTGCCATTAACATTGAGTTTTAAAAGCCAGGATATGGAGGAGTCCGGACCACCCAATCGTATCTCTGTCCCTGGTTGGTTCCACTCTATTAGGACAGGATTATTTGGAATTTTCCAATAAGATTGGGTGAGGTATTAAATCATGGGTCTGCTGGTCTCATTTTTTTGGTTAATGATATATGTTGACAATACCATAAAGTTGTATCAAATGAAGAAAAAGATGAGAGAATCAGAGAACATAAATTGAGATAGTTTGAGTATATTCTTCAAAGACCCTTAGATACTTAGGTAAGAACAAAAAATTGTTAGCGAGAGCATAACATAAAGAAAGGAAGAGGTCAACTGAAACTTACTTGAAAAAGTAGTAAAACAAGACTTATAAAGAAGGAAATAGATATGGTTTGTCTTGTTATGGAGTGGAGGAAAGTCATTTACATTGGAGGGGTAGATTTCTTTCTATGTTTATATGTATATTATTATTTCTTTTCCCTCAATTTTTTCTTGGTTTTAATTTGGTTTATCAGCGGCAAACCCCTAACTAGTTTGGGATAAAGGTTATGTTGATGTTATCTGCTTACTTCATATACTTGTCATGGAGATCTTGACATTGAGATGTCTCTCCTAAAGAACAATCTGGTTTTAGCCTTTTAGGAGGGAAATAATTGTAATATGACACAGAAATGAGTATTGAAGCATAACATTATAT
Organism: Gastrolobium villosum; assembly: GCA_032173675.1. Lineage (NCBI taxonomy): Eukaryota > Viridiplantae > Streptophyta > Magnoliopsida > Fabales > Fabaceae > Gastrolobium > Gastrolobium villosum. The sequence goes on from JAVKPL010003462.1 coordinate 90,440, forward strand.
GGTGCTTTTCTTTTCTCCCCTAACTGTTAGCCGTGTCTGCTTTTTTTAGGTTTATTCTACATCAATGGCAATGCTGCTGACATATTATCAATATTTCTCTTAAACTTCAAACCTACATTGCAGGTAAATCTCCAACTCATGCAATTCCGCATTTGTAGCCAATAATACCTTGGTCTCCTCCCCCCATGCCTAGCTTTTACGTCAAATCAATTTGTTGCGGAGCATTTTATATTTTAGACACACATATGGACATAATATTATTATGTTTTTCTATAGAATATGGAAAGATATTTTTCTGTTTCCCTAGTTTAGAATCTGTTGGTCTTAAATGTTGTGGAATACTGGAATGTTTATTTTAATTGTTCTTTATAAAAAGTTATTTTGATTTCAAGTGATTTTCAAATGCCTTTTATCTGGATATACCTTATATGATAATATGACATTTTTTCCTCAAGACTATATTGGCCATTCCTTCGTTTTCTACTTTTTCACCTGGCTCATGTTCAAGTTAAGTATTGATATGATATGATTGCTTACAACCTTTCACGCCCTTATTATCAGGCTGTAACTGGATATTAATCCCCTGTTTCTTTTTGTATGCAGCTTTTCATGGGCATTATTATTTTAATGATGTCTCTGCAAATGTATTTGGTCCAAGCAAATATACTTGTAGATATGCCATTAACAGTTAAATCATATAAAGAGTAACTCCAAAGTATCCATTGATTGAAGAACACATTTATGATATTATTTGAATTCAATTTTTTGGTATTCAAGTTGGTTTAATCTGGTTTGAGCCCTGTTGGACTAATATTGGGGACAGCTCTCCCCATATCATTTTTTCCATTCCCATTACTTGAATTTGAGATTTTTGATTAAGGCAAACAAGTTTCTGGTCGCTTGATGCGATGGTTGTTAGAATATTTTTATTCCTTATATTTAGCAATAACTTAATGAAAAGAAGTTGAAAATGAATAATTTTTGTCCTTCTAATGTACACATGTATATCAAAAGGGAAGGCTAAATGAAAAAGAGGGAGAAGAAACTTTGATAGAGATTCAGGGTAAAACAATATTTATTTATTGTTGGACTAAGAAGCGTCTAAATATTTTTAAAGGAAAAAATCTGCATTATTTTTAAAACATGGAAAAAGGTTCTGATTATTTGCATTAACGTACTGTTGGAGGTAAATAGGGATGCTACAAATCTGTTTTTAACACAGAAAATGGACACGAAATTTTAGAAGACACGGCAAAGAGTAAAATGAGAACTCGGATTTTGGCCATTTATGTAGAAGAGAGACCATTGCAAAACTCATTTCCAATAAAATCATCTTGTTGAGTACACAGTTGCAAATTGTTGATAACGAGTACAATTTAACACAACATAGTTGCCTGTTCATTGTCCAAACATCATACAAGTTGCTTGCACAAATTTCAATTGCAGGGCTTGATGTTAAGATTCATCCTACCACAAGACTCAAACTAACTTGTAATGCTAATTGCATTTTTAGTCACCTGCATACCACATGTTGGTCAGAAATCTTGCTTATTGAAAATATAAATGATCTGCTAATGATGGTAGACACATTTGGTTAAGGATTAGGCTCATACCTCACAAGGGCACGAGTTCAAATCCTATTGCCCAGTGTGAGGACTTTGTTGGTGGGCAATTTGTAATACCTCTCAAAAATCCTTTAAAAGGTTGAGAGGTCTGTTCTAACCTTAGCAGGATATCAATGTTTAATCCTATCTAAACATTTTATGTACTAAAAAAAAATATAAATAATTAATTTCTTGGCAAATTTAGTTAAGACGTACATAGCATTCAGAACATTAATGCTGTCAAATAGAAATAATAACGGGTTCCCTTTGAGTAAAGAAATACTTGTTAGATCTTGCGTTCGTGAGACAAATTAAAAATAAAAATAGAAACTGACCAACATGATAAACACTAATTAACGATTTACAGCTATCCACCTGGATTATTATACATTAAATCAGAATTTAACACATAATTGCCACAAAATGGGGACACTGCAATTCAACGGTAATGCATCAGATCAGAATTCAATACATACTTGCCCCAAAATGCAGACATCAAGGAACTACTTGTTCTTACTCAAACCATATCAATTCCTATTTATTTAATTACAAGTTTACATCTTTTAGAGCGCCTTGTGCATAAGGATAATTCTTTGATCATTTTGAGGTCTTGCTGTTGATTTGCTTGAAAGTGAACATTAATTCTCATGGACAAAAGTCCTGCATTCAGCATGATATATCTTGCAAATTTGAAACTCACCATTTTAACCTGTATATTTATGAATTAGGCATGTTTTAAGGTGCAATGAAATGGATCTAGGGAACATAACATTCCGGGTGGCTGACGAGGGCATGAGTGATTGCCGATTCAAAGACTGTACTCTCTACAATTGAGGATAGCTTATAAAATTAGTTGGTATTATCTAAACTAACAAGATACAATTATTTTTTGGTAGCACGGAAGAACTCCATATTTAAGCATGTTCAATTTGGAACAAATCTGGGATAGGTGACCTGTTAACAGGGACAGATTGTGGGCATGGCCATTTTCGTCCTTCTTCATATTCTTCAAAGTAGTCGCAATGAAAGAAGTCACAATAAGCCTATTAACAATTTTATAATAAAGAAAGGTTCTTAAGTAGTAATTTTCACCAACTCAACAAAATCATCGATAGCCTCATCAGTTGCTTAAAACAAAAACTCACCTCCCATCATACCCAGGGAATTTTCTAAAATGGAATATCATACCCAGTTGGCTGCTGAGATCACCATCCAATGTGAAGAATTAATGTTTTACTATGGTGTTAGGATAAGATCACACTTATCTTATCCTTCAGTTCGTAACAAGTGTTTGAATAGTCCGTTACAATAGTTTGAATTTGAATAATCTGTTACAATTATTTGTATTTATTGACTTAATGCCCTCAATAACATATAAAGTTTAAATATTGAGGGCATTAAGCCAATAAATTCAAATTATTGTAACGGACTATTCAAATTTAAACTATTGTAACGGACTATTTAAACACTATTGTTACAAACTAAATGATAAGATAAGGGTAATCTTATCCTAACATACGGAGCTTGGTTTTCGAGATTCTCCAAAGTGGAAGAGGAATAACAGACCAATGGTGAGTTTCTCTAAACTCATCATTCCAACGTCACAGTTACTGATCTTTTGTTAATCACTTGATAATTAAAACTCAAAATTTAAATTATCTTGGAATGGCTTATATTATGTATGCACCTTCACACATGACATTTTTAAGTTTCAGCAACATTATTTGAAAGAGTAACTTGTTATCATATTTCAAACTATTCCTTTGGTAGATGTTAAGAACATCTTTCCCAACAAGGGAAAAACTTGTTGAGATATATAAAACTATTAAAAAAACCCTTACCCACTAGCTTAAGCTTTTGGGTTGAATTGGTTATTTACATGGTATCAGAGCCTTGTGTCCCGGGTTCAATCCTTGCTGCCCCTCACTTTATTTCAAGTGGAATTTCTTTGTTCACATACCTTCAAGCCCAATAGGCTCTCGTGTGAGGGGGCGTGTTGAGATATATAAAACCATTCAAAAAGCCCTCACCCACTAGCTTAAGCTTTTGGGTTGAATTGGTTCTTTACAGTACCATATTGAAAAAAAGGTTTCTGTATATTGATATTGAATGAATTACATGAGTGTGTATTTATACAAGAAGGAATTGCTAAGAATGACTCAGCGATGACTAATCGATCCTATCCACAATTAATTCACATTAATCATAATCAATCATAATTAATAGGAAATAAAAACGGAAACATATTTGAATTCGAATTCTGATTTTCTACACTCCCCCTCAAGTTGGGAGGTAAATGTTGATCATTCACAACTTGCCAATCAAGTCTTCGAATGTTGAACGGTGTAGGCCCTTGGTAAGGATATCTGCAGTTTGCTCTTTGGTTGGAACATATATCATACGCACACTTTCATCATCTAAAATGAATTACATGAGTGTGTATTTATATGAGAAGGAATTGCTAAGAATGACTCAGCGATGACTAATCGATCCTATCCACAATTAATTCACATTAATCATAATCAATCATAATTAATAGGAAATAAAAACGGAAACATATTTGAATTCAAATTCTGATTTTCTACACTCCCCCTCAAGTTGGGAGGTAAAACAACTTGTCAATCAAGTCTTTGAATGTTGAACGGTGTAGGCCCCCTTGGTAAGGATATCTGCAGTTTGCTCTTTGGTTGGAACATATATCATACACACACTTTCATCATCTAATTTTTCTTTGAAGAAATGAATGTTTTAGAAAGAAATGGAACTTGGGAGATAGTGACCCTACCCAAGGGAAAACAGGCAGTAGGATGCAAATGAGTGTTTACAATAAAATTCAATGCAGATGATAGCATCAACAGATACGAGGCAAGATTGGTTGCAAAGAGTTTCACTCAGACTCATGGGATAGATTATCATGAGACTTTTGCTCCGGTTGCTAAAGTCAATACCATCCGAGTTCTCTTATGATTGCATAAAAATTTTCTATCACTCGTATAAAAGTGAAGGGACCCTAATTTGAAAAGAAAATAAAAGACAGAAAAAATTAGTGGGATTGATTTATTTTTATATGAGTGTAGCGAAGAAAAATTTTTTACATTAAAAACAGAAATATTAAACCCATTTTTTATTGAAAAAAATGTTCCTACTCACATTAAAGTGAGTGGATTACATTGTAAACAAAAGAGAGAAAATATTAGTGAAACTTCCTCACGTGTGTGTGTGGTGGATAAATCCTTTTTTATTTGTATTTAGCAATAACTTAATGAATTGGAAATGAATACGTCTTTGGTTTTTCTATTGTATATCAAACCAATCACAAGGGAAGGCTAAAAGAAAATGAGTAGGGAGACGGAACTTTGATAGAGATCCAGGGTGAAACAATATTTGGTTTAGACGCACATACGAAAATTGGAACATTAATGGTATCAAAAAAATTACAAAGCGTCCTTTTGAGCAAACAACACAACTTACAATCAGAGAAGAAACAAAAATGGATAAAGAAATGATCAGAATTTAACAATTGCCACTGAACAACACAACTTAAATCATTGAAAAATTTGAAAAATTTAAAAAAGTATATGTTCTTAAAGCTCCTAATGAAAAGGCTGACATCAAAGAAACGTTTGCAGCTACTCAAATCCCATCAAAATATCATTTCTTTTAAATGAAAGTTTGCATTTTGCAGAACGCCTTTTGCACAAGCATAATTTTTTGATCATTTTAAGCTTTCGTTGTCGATTTACATCAGCATGAGAACAGATTGTCATGTTCTGTAACATTCTTGCATTTCGCATAATATAACTTGCGAATTGAAACTCAGCTTTAGAACCTTCATAATTATTAACACGACATGTTTTAAGTTGCAATGACACTGATTTAGGAACAGATTGTGGGCATGCCCAATCTCCTTCTTCGTCTTGTTCAAAGAAATCACAATAATCCTATTAACAATAGACGTATAATAAAAATCAATAAAAATATCAGAAGAAAAGATAAAAAAAAAAAATCATCCTTAAAGGCTTAAACTTAGCACACCTGATTAAGGATTAGATTTTGAAGCTTGGGACTATTCTTGAGAACTTCTACGACATGAAGCCAATCCTTAATATAATCGAAATAGTTGAGTTCAATATGGATTAAATTGTGAAACACAGGAATAAAGTTCTTGACACAGTGTTTCGCATCCTCCTCATTAACAGTATCCATCACTTCGTCACCAAACTCATCTTCCACCTGCAAGAGTTACAATAACAAAATATTAGAAATCTCAATCTTCCTTAAAATTAAGAGTAACCCTAGTCAGCAAATTTCACGATACCCACTTTAATCCCTAGTAAATAAAAATCTTAAGAAATTTAAAATGGACCTATTTAGTTAAAATTTTGGTCCTCATAAATTCAAAAAAAACACACATTAGTCTCTCAAAAGGATTAAAATTGGTCTACTTTGAATTTCTTAGGACCACAATAGTCTTTTTATTTACTAGGGACTAAAACGGACATAGTAAAATTTGTGCAAAAATTCTATAAATAAAAAGTAATCACATATAAAAGAGGTAGATCCTTTGACACCTGTCAAATTTTAAATTTGACATCTCATCTGAGAATCGTTAGATCAAAAAAGATCAAACGACTCTGATTTGTAAGCATGTGACACCGTTGATCTTTTTTTTGACCTAACGACTCCGAGATGAGGTGTCAAATTTGAAATTTGACACGGTATCAAAAGATCATACCTCCATATAAAAACCACATTTCCAGTACCTTATTTATGCGCAGAAATTCTACATTACTAACCACATCCAATGGAATATGACGCGTAAGAATATTTGCTCTAAGCAAATTGGGCAACCTTTTAAACTCTCCCTTAGATAGAGAGTTTTCAAAACGCAAAGCATTTGCTTCCAAATCCTCAAGAACTGGACACCCAGAAAGAAGTTCCGCGAGATATCTAGGTTCTAAGAAACGGATGAAATTCAAATGCAGGATTTTAAGTGAGGGCAAATCAATAGAAGAAAGTGTTATGAGTACTACTCCCCTCAACTTGAGAACAACAAGGGTCTTGTGGCTGAGAATGGGAGAAAGCAAGTTGATATACGGTTCATACCTAAACGTCAAAGGAAGATGAAGGTTGAGGTGCTCAACTCTGCGTTGTAGTGCAGCATTAACCCATATGTTGATATTGGTCGATTCACAAAGAGAAGATTGACACCAAAGGCGAAATGTTTGGATAGGTTGGTGCAAATGTCGGGAGAGGATAACTGCGTACACTGATTGTACAAAGCGGTAATATGACACATTGTCTTTGAGGTAGGTTTTATCGTCGAAGTCAAGAGTGGGGACAGACAGCCAAAGAGGTTTCCACCTCTTTGAGAGAAGACTAGTGGCAACCACTTGTTTGGTTGGAAGAAAAGAGAGAATATGACATAGGACAGCCTCCGGTAAAGTACTAATCCTATCAGCCATTTGAACACAAAGCAATTTTATGTTACAACTATAAGTGTATCTTACAAACCCTAAAAACCACCACTAAGATCTCATCAGATAGAAAGAAGATCATGCTCAGAGAGTTTACCAGGACAACGCTCATGAAGAAAATGGAAAGACTATAATGTTTTGTAACGACGTTCTTTTAAGGACTAAATCCATATCCTAATCATATCTCCAAGAATTATGGTATATTTAAAGAATATCTTGAGAGTAGGGGTGGTAAACGAGACAGAAGCCTTTTAGGGCCTTTGGCTCGGCTCGTAAAGTCCTGAGCTCGTTTAATAAAAGCTCGTGTTGGAACCAGGCTTGGACTTGTATAAAAGTTCGTTTAATAAAAAGGTCTCAGGCTCTAATTCAGAAGCTCGGCCTTAGAGCCTCCCAGGCTAGCCTAGTATATAATTTTTTTTATATTTTTTATACTACTTGTAATAACTCTCTCTCTCATCAATTTATTTCACCCCATTTTATTGGTTTAACAGACTTTTTGAATGATTTTATTCTATATTATGCTATTTGGATATATATTGAATTTATGTATATTTATGGAATTACTAGTGCTGTTATATATTATCCTTCATCCTCATTCACACAAACAAACCCACAAAAACTCATTCGTTCCACTGTGCACTATTTGTTTGTGTCAATTTATTTTTTATTTTATTTTATTTTATTTTTTTTTGTTGGCACTTTTTTTATAATGGGCTAAGATCTATGATGCACGGACACGGGACACGACACGACACGCCGACACGTTAATTCTAAAAAATGTCATATTTGGACACGTTGGGACACGTTTTAATATTAAATAAAAATTTTAATATATATAATATATTTATATTTAATACATATAAGAGTCCATGATAAGTCATATAACTAATCAAATATTTAAATTTAATAACATAAATAAAAATAATTTTTTTTGTACTTTGTTAATTTTTCATATCATATTTCATAACAGAAACAAATTAATTTATAAATTAATTTTTTATTTAGTTAATAAAATAAAATTAAAATAAAAAAAACGTGTCCCTGCGTGTCCAAAACGTGTCCCAGCGTGTCCGAACGTTGACCGCGTGTCAGAAAAGGTTGACTGTGTGTTCGAAAAAAACGTGTAAAAAAACATAATTTTTTTTGCATAAAAGCATATAAAAACGTGTCTTATGGAGAGTATTTAATAATCTAAATATAAATATGCATCTTTCAATCCAGAAATAATAATAAAAATTAAAATCATATCAAGGTAAAACAGAATAACAAAACCAAATGTTGACCGCGTGTCCGCTACATAACAAGATAACCGTGTGGCGGAGCGTGTCCATGTCGGACACGTGTCCGACACGTAAATTTTGAAAAAATTAACGTGTCGGTGCTAGTTAGGTTAAGATAATATAACCTGTTATCTACCTTCTCTCACTTTAATTTTATTTATTTATTTTAGACTTTATAAATTATTTCTGCAAATTGGAAGCTAAGGTTTCTATCTGGAAATTGATTTTTTATGGAATTCTGTTCTCTTATTTTTATTCTTTAACATGCTAACAGGCTAAGCCAAGCTTCACACAAGCTTTTATTTTTTGTATATAAACCAGGCCACATGCCAATATTATATTTGTGACAGGTAACAGGCTAAGGCCAGTCGGATACGTTTAAATACAGGCTTGGCCCGTTAATATCAAAGCTCGGCTCGGCTCGGCTCGTTAACACCCCTACTTGAGAGAATCTCAACAACATGATATAAAAGAATTAAGAGATAAGATCCCTTGATTCCATCAAAAAAGCAGATATAATATTAATTAGGAGATTTCATCACGTCAAATCCAAGAAATAATCTCTATAAATAAAAGGCTAAAAACTCAGTATACACATTTTTGAGCTATTTAACAGTGTTAATAAAATCGGACCGACCCGGGAGTCGATAAACCGGTCATGTAACAGGTCCGGTTGAAGCAACGGACAGGCCATGCATCAGAATCGGTCCAACCCGGACGGTTTTCGTAAAAATCGGTGACCCGGCCCGGTCCAAAAAAAAAATTCCAAAATAGTTTTTTTTTATAAACATTTTTTTGCTTATTTACTTACATAAGTTATGTACCTACAACACAATATTATCTCAATTATGCACTATGTAGAAAATTTTGATTTGATTTATAATTAGAAACGTCATTTTCTGAACATAAAGCTTCGTATCAGGATCATTACATTTTTGTTTGATCCTTTATTGGATAATAATATGTGATTTATTATTTTTTATATTAAAATATTTGAAATATTTATCATTTTTTTTTGATATTTGAGTATGTTTATAATATTTTAATATAAATTATAAAATTGCATATAATTAATGGATCATACGGTTGAACCAATGACCTACTGGTTGAACCAATGACCCATTGGTTGAACCAGTGATCCAGTACCTCGACCAGGTCAATAATCGGGTCGATTTTAATAATATTGCTATTTACTACTATTGTCAACACTGCACACACTTATGTCTTAGCTATATGCTCATTGCTTGTGATGTAAATAGGATAGGCTAAGCTAGGCTTTAGTTTAAATAGGTCAGGCTTGTGTGAAAAACATTGGGTCTGGTCTGGCCTATTAGTCTTTGTAGGCCAACTTACAAGTCTGGTCTGACCTTGATTTAAAAAAATGTCTTCGTCTAGGCCTGTTAGCTTGTTTAAGCCTATTAAATATTCAATAATTAAAAGAATAACTAAAATAATATTACTTTATTATTCAGAATTATTAAAATTATTATTTTATTTATTTTTTTATATATATATATATATATATATATATATATATATATATATATATATATATATATATGAAGGAGAGTTCAATGTTGGAAACTTCGCTGATGTGTCACTCCCTGCTTAATTCTACAAATTGTGTTCACACTACATGGCATATACAAACTTTCCTTTTTTGGTAAATTGGAAAAATAATTTCTTTTAAAAATCGAATTTTAATTTTTAAATTGAATAACTAAATGACCATTTGTGGTTGCAGACAAGACATTGAATGTCTCACTGCCCATCGCATTGGTATCCAAAAAGAAATCAGCTGTTTTAATTGTTTTTTATGTTGGAATTGGTCATCTCATCTAAAATTCGAAATTTGAAATGGTTTAAAATTTTGAATTTAAATATGGATGGTGGGAAAAGAATTTCTTTTAAAAATTGAATTTTAATTTTTAAGTCGAATAATTAAATGACCATTTATGGTGGCAGACAAGGCATTGAATGTCCCACTGCCCATCACATTGGTGTCCAAAAAGAAATCAGCTGTTTTAATTGCTTTTTATGTTGGAATTGGTCATCTGATCTAAAATTCGAAATTTGAAATGGTTTAAAATTTTGAATTTAAATATGGATGGTGGGAAAAGAATTTCTTTTAAAAATTAAATTTTAATTTTTAAATCGAATAATTAAATAACCATTTGTGATGGCAGATAAGGCGTTGAGTATCCCACTTCCCATCACGTTGGTATCCAAAAAGAAATCAACTGTTTTAATTTCTTTTTATGTCATAATTGATCATCTAATCTAAAATTTGAAATTTGAAATGGTTTAAAATTTTGAATTTAAATATGGATGGTGGGAAAAGAATTTCTTTTAAAAATCGAATTTTAATTTTTAAATCGAATAATTAAATAACCATTTGTGGTGGCAGACAAGGCATTGAATGTCCAACTGCACATCACATTGGTATCTAAAAAGAAATCAGTTGTTTTTATTGCTTTTCATGTTAGAATTGGTCATCTGATCTAAAATTCGAAATTTGAAATGGTTTAAAATTTTGAATTTAAATATGGAAGGTGGGAAAAGAATTTCTTTTAAAAATTGAATTTTAATTTTTAAATCGAATAATTAAATGACCATTTGTGGTGGCAGACAAGTCATTGAGTGTCTCCGTTTGTCATAAAGATGGGTTATCACGGTACCAATATACCATTTATGAGTGTTTTAATTTAATTAGAAACTCTAGAGACAGTCCTTTCATCTTCCCTCACTCACCAAAAAGCATATTTTTATCTCACTGTTTCATTTCTTCCAAGCAAGTTGGGCGCTGTCAAATTTGGTCTTTTCAATAGTTCCTTAATCTAAAAAAACATATTGGATGCTGTAAAGCTTATTCATTTCTTCCAAGCAAGTTGGGCGCTGTCGTGAATAAACATCAATCAGATTTCCAAAATCCCCCAAATAAGAGAAGAAGCACGGACCGTTTAAAAAATATTCTGAGTGATTCTTCGACCTCAGACTGCCGAGTGTTGTCTCCGTTTACTGGTAAGTGCGAAACGCTATCCTTCGACCTGTTCATGGTTCGTATGTTTATTTCCTGTTACAGAAGTTTCTTTGTTTTTTTTCTCCACGATGAACATGAGCTGCATAAAAAATTGTGAAAATTGGGGAATCTGTATTGAATTTTAAAAAAAAAAATCAATTGATATAATCCTTCTACATGGTACGTAAAAGTATATGACAAGATCCGAATATAACGTTTACAAAAAATATATAAATAAATATATTTCTTGGTATGCAGACGTTGATAAGTTGCTTTTGTTTGTCATATTGTAGAGAATCTGTCTCCGTTCACTAACTCCCAAGCCAACAGGTATTTGTTATTTCGCTCTGAGTTCTTTTTGTGTTGCGTTGTAATGGTTGATTTCAAATACTTTTTAGTTCCATTAGATGTTGTTTCTGATTGTTGCTTTTTATAACATGTAGACTTTCTGAAGTAAGCAATGTACACAATCAGATGAGCTGCAACAGACAACAGCTCCGTAATATTACTAACTGTAACATTACATTCACTGTTATATTGTTCCGAGAACGTTTTCTATTTTTCTGAAAAAATTAATGAATATTTTACGTAATGTTGGGAAGTACATAATAATATATATACATGTATTTTTATTTTTATTTTGGTAAAAGTATATACATGTATTTTTATTATGATACATACGTGTCTTTGATTTTGCTGATTAATTTTTATTTTATTTTTTACTTTTCACTCTTGCAAAGATTTGCTTCATAAATTGTAGAAAAGTATTTGTAGTTTAAACCCTAAAAAAAATAATATGATATTATTCTTCGTATGTAAATGTTATTAATTTTTTTTCTTCAACGTATGAGTTCATATCAGTGTATAGAACATGTAACACCCCGTATATATCCTGAAATGTTCTCATATTATCGTATTAAGCTGCGTTTAATTAAAAATGCGAAATTTGAAATATCTTTTTCTTTTCAAGTATGATGTCATTGTCATTACCAACTTTCTTATTAATCAGTTAATAAAAATATTGCCCGTATGTAATTGCAATAAAACAGCTAACTGAAATATCTCATTAAAATAAATATCATAAGCATAAGTCTCTAGTCACGGAAATACAACACGTAGACCGGACCAACTATCAGTTTATACAACTCATCTAAAGTGCTAACATAAAGTGACATGGACAAATCCCATGCTCACACAAATAAGACAACAAAAGCCCAACATCAGTCTCAACATTCAAAGCATAATAATAAAGGTGCGGAAAACATAACAGCATCCAATCCATTCATGCTATCATCAAGGCAGTCATAACAATAATCATCAATCATGCTCTGATCTCTTGCCACCAGAGACATCATCCCCCATACTACCTGAACCTGAAATAAGCATTCCCCAAACGTGGGGTGAGATCTCTAAACAAGAAATCTCAGTAAGACAAAGGGTCCTCAAGGATCTTCCACCCCAAGCTCACTTACATGTGCAATATAAGTTTAAAAGCAGTTTATCATCATCAGTTCTAAAACAACGCAATGCAGCAGATAATCATGTCATGTGTGTCAATACTATTCTACTGGCCAGAGAAATGCAGGAATACGTCTATCTCCTACAAATAGTGCAAGGCGCCACTTGCATCCACCCCGGATCACCGTATTGTATGACGCCACATACTCAGGCTTACCGTCAAGATGGAACAACGCATGCATATTAAAAGCCATTACATGTAAAGTTCAATCAACATTTCATATGTTCAAAACCATGTAACACAACATGCATATACCATATCCCCATGGAACATGGTGGAACCACAACATGGCTAAACCGAGGACACAAAAGCTTACGTTGCAAGCTAACACCCAAAGCCAAGAGTCCACAGCTCAAAGTCCAAACACAGCAGAATCACAATCTGTTATGGACCAACACTATATCAACAATTATGCATCTCAAGCATACAACTTAAAGACAACATTTTTCCTTTACGTTTTACGTCTTAAGGCTCCATACAAAGCCATAAGCCCTTAATCACTTGATTCTGACTTAGTTCATTAATTACAAAAGTCCAACTTCCTTAATCTAGGGTCCACAAACCCCCCAATAGCCTATTGTTTGCACAGTAAAGCTACTGTTATTCGAAATCCTAGAATATCCGGATATTGCTCGTGGCATATCCGGATATGCAATATCCGGATATCTCACTGACCATATCCGGATATACAATATCGGGATATTAAGGTCCCATATCCGGATATCAATATTTGGATACCATATCCGGATATCTGCTCGACAAATATCCGGATATTTCACGACAGAATGCAGTTCTGCATTTTCGTGAAGATATTCATCCAAGGTTGGGTTTTTACCGATTAAAGACCCTAAGGCATGCATTTCGAGGTGTGTTTGACATTACACAAAGTTAAGTTATCATCTTTTAGCCTTTACATGCATCAAGGTTCCATTTTTAAGCATAAAAATTCAATTTTAAAGGTGATGATCATACCACAAGCCAAAACAGAGGTGGATGATGCTCTTGGAGCTCTCTCAACTGCTCCAATACTCAGGTCCAACAAGGTGCACGAAAATGGTGAGAAAGGTTGATCCTTTAACACCAAAGGTCACCACTTGGACCACCAAAATGCCATGGTCATGGCTAAACAACACTCCAACACCCAAGGCAGCAACAATCCTCTCCTCATGTAAGAACCTGCACCGCTAATTAAGGTAATTAGTAAACTAATTATGATAATTAGGAAATAATTCCATAATTGACCCTAATAATTATTAATGGGCTTAGATAATTATATTGAGTGAGTGAAAATGCTGAAAGTCGCTTTTCGGAAGAAAAGCGCAGATACCGGTTCTGCTACTCGGTATAAATGCGTACCAGAAAAGTATCCCGGAAAATTATAACGAATGCATGATAATTACTAGAATATTATGTAGGACTTGTAAAACAAGTTTCAAGTCAAAACGACGTAATCTGATGCCAGAACTGATACTGGCTATGGAAAAGCGCGTACCGGAAAGGTGCTCCGAAAAATAAAATAAAAATATGACAAATCTTAGAAAAATGCGTAGGTCTAGAATCCGAAGTTTGGGATCAATATCTTTTACTTTGCGATTAAGGCTAATACTGTGTGATTAGTGGCTTGTGCCTATAAATAGGCACATTATGAGGGCACAAAACCCTAGAAACTCATACTGAACGTGGGAGGCTGCTGTTTTCTGAGTTGGAGCACTGTTCCATTGCCTCCTTCACTCCCCTTCATCATTTCTTGAACCTTTGGCCTTCTTCCTTCACTCCTCCTCTCCTAAACACTTGAGAGCATGCAAGGGAGGGAGTGTGAGTGTGAAATTCTGAGTTTCCAGCCCCTGTGTGTGTAGTTAGTGAGCATGAGTTTGAAGCTTTAGTAATGGCTACTTTGTGGTAGTCATTGTGAGCTTCAAAGTGCCTTCTTGTGGTGCAAGAACCCACCTTGAAGTGCCATTTTTGTGCTCCTACTTAGGTTGAGTGTGAGGAACCTTGGGAGAGCTCCAAGAGCATACCTTGCCTCTGTTTTGAACTTTGATAAGTTACCTCACCATGATCATGAGTTTATTTTGCTTAAAGTTGGTGTCTTGTCATGTAAAAAGTTAAAATGAAGTAACCAACACCTAAATGAACTTGTATATGCTTAAAGATGCATGCTTTAACGTGTACATGTGTTAAAAGTTGGACCTTTGGGATGGATATTCACGAAATGCAGAAACTGCATTCTGTCGTGAGATATCCGGATATTTGTCGAACAGATATCCGGATATCAGTATCCGGATATGATATCCGGATATTGATATCCGGATATGAGATATGGGTATCCGGATATGACATATCCGGATATGTCCAGTGTGATATCCGGATATGACATATCCGGATATGCCCCTTCTGATATCCGGATATCCTGGGTTCTGCGCGGACAGTAGCTTCACTGTATGAACAGTAAGCTATGGGGTGTGTGTGGACCCTAGTTTAAGGAAGTTGGACTTCTATAATAAATGGACTAAGTCAGAATCACATGATTAAGGGCTTATGGCTTTGTTGGAAGCCTTAAGACGTAAAACGTAAAGGAAAGGCGTAGTCTTTAAGTTGTATGCTTGTGATGCATTAATATTGACTTGTTAATGGTCCATATCAGATTGTGATACTGCTGTTTGTGGACTAGTGAGTGGTTGGACTCTTGGCTTGGATAGCTAGCTTGCAAGGTAAGCTTTCGTGTCCTCGGTTTAGCCATTTTGATGTTCCACCATGTCCCATGGGGATGGGTTTATGCATGCTGTGTTACATGCTTTGATTATTTTGGAAATGCTGTTGAGCTGTTTATATGTAATGAGCATTATGATATGCATGTGGTGTCCACCTAGACGGCAATCCTGAGTATGTAGTACATACAAGATGGAGAAGCATGTGGGTGAGGTGCAGGTAGTATCCATGTACTCATGTAGGCACAGACGTATTCCTACATTTCTCTGGCCAGTAGATTTGAAAGCACACATGACATGATTAATTGCTGCATCGCATGATTTTGGAACTTATACTGTAATACTGTTTTAGAACTTATATTACACATGTAAGTGAGCTTGGGGTGGAGACTCCTTGAGGACCCCTTGTCTTACTGAGATTTCTTGTTAGAGATCTCACCCCACGTTTGGGGACGCTTATTTCAGGGTCAGGTAATGTTGAGGGCTCAGGTGGCAGGAGGCCAGAGTTGAGCTGATATTCTGATATGCTGTCTTGCTGGATTTGCTGTTATGTTTTCCGCTTTTATTATGCTGATTATGTTGAGACTATTTGTTGGGCATTGTTGCCTTATTTGGTGAGCATGGGGTTTGTCCATGCCACATGTTCGTGTTATTGTCCTTTTACTTTAATGTTGTAATTAATGTATCAGGATTTTGACCCAGGCTGCATGTGTAGTCCTGCGGTTCTAGATACACACATTATATTTATGTACGAGGTATTCTGTTAGTTGTCTTGCAATTTACATACAGGCAGTATTTTATGAAATTGATTAAGTAAATAAGTTGGTTAAGTTTAATGACGTCATAATTGAATTAAAGAAAAAGTTATTCCGCATTTTAATTAAGCGTGGCTTAATACGATAGCGTGTTAACAATCCGGGTTAACACGGGCTGTTACATTTTATGGTATCAGAGCACTTTCTAGGGAAAAGCCTGTATGTATTGCAATAACTTAGGATGAGTCGTTGCGTGTCTACTTTGTGTTCTCTCTGACTGGTGTGTGTAATGATAATGCATATGTGACCACATGGCGTGGGCCTGATCAACTCATTCTTTGTGTAACTTGTGCAGAGTCATGGTGCCACCAAGGAGGAACACTAGTACGAGTGAGGATCAGACGGATCCTGTCCTGGCTGCATTGGCTGAGATGCAGGCGGCCCGACTAGCCGACCAGGAAGCCACGAGGCTGGCAAACCGGGCGATGCTGGACGCAATTCGAGATGCGAACCGGCAAACCACGGCAGAGGTTCTGGAGGAGAACCGGATGGCCAACATGACGATGATGAGGGTCATGTTGGAGGAGTTGAGGGCTGGTCCTGCTGCGGGCCAGGGTCCTCCACCACCTCCACCGCCGCCACGGCCTCCACCTCCGCCTAGTCAACAGGAGGACACCCAGAGTCAGATGGGTGAGGGTAGTCATCTGACGGGGGCTATGCAGACTATCCCCGTACTTGCTGAGGATCGTGACGAGATCGATCGCCGGCTGAATGCTTTCCGCAAGCATAAGCCACCTACCTTCGACGGATCGTATGATCCCATTGCTGCTGCCAGATGGCTACAGGCGCTGGACAAGATTTTCCGGATCATGCAGTGCACGGATCCGCAGAAGCTGCTGTTCGCCACTTATATGCTGGAGGGCGAGGCCCATGAGTGGTGGACCAACCTATCTCAGGTCTACGAGATGCAGGGCCATGTGATGACGTGGCCATTCTTCGAGGAGAGCTTCCTGGGTCAGTACTTCCCTTATGACTCACAGGAGAGGAAGCAAGGGGAGTTTGACCGGTTGATACAGGGCTCGTTGTCTGTTGACGAGTACCTGGCTAAGTTCAATGAGCTGGTCAAGTTCTCTCATTTCCGCATGGCGAGACCGACTCTCGTTTTTCTGGCGGCCAAGTTCCGGAGGGGACTTAATGAGGATATTGCTGGACATCTCGCTGGTTCTGCTTCGAGAGACTTCGGAGCGTTGGTGCAGCAGTGCCGCGACATCGAGGACTACTGTCGGGCGAGTCAGGTCAAGAGGGCCAAGATTGAGGTGCCGCAGAGCGCTGGCCAGTAGATTTGAAAGCACACATGACATGATTAATTGCTGCATCGCATGATTTTGGAACTTATACTGTAATACTGTTTTAGAACTTATATTACACATGTAAGTGAGCTTGGGGTGGAGACTCCTTGAGGACCCCTTGTCTTACTGAGATTTCTTGTTAGAGATCTCACCCCACGTTTGGGGACGCTTATTTCAGGGTCAGGTAATGTTGAGGGCTCAGGTGGCAGGAGGCCAGAGTTGAGCTGATATTCTGATATGCTGTCTTGCTGGATTTGCTGTTATGTTTTCCGCTTTCATTATGCTGATTATGTTGAGACTATTTGTTGGGCATTGTTGCCTTATTTGGTGAGCATGGGGTTTGTCCATGCCACATGTTCGTGTTATTGTCCTTTTACTTTAATGTTGTAATTAATGTATCAGGATTTTGACCCAGGCTGCATGTGTAGTCCTGCGGTTCTAGATACACACATTATATTTATGTACGAGGTATTCTGTTAGTTGTCTTGTAATTTACATACAGGCAGTATTTTATGAAATTGATTAAGTAAATAAGTTGGTTAAGTTTAATGACGTCATAATTGAATTAAAGAAAAAGTTATTCCGCATTTTAATTAAGCGTGGCTTAATACGATAGCGTGTTAACAATCCGGGTTAACACGGGCTGTTACACCTCACACAGCCCCTCAAACTCAGAAATGAAGCCACATTCCCACTCACAAGGATGCTTCTCACTCACACCAAGTGTATAGATGAAGAGAAATGGAAGAGGAAGCCTCCAAGCTCACCAAATGGAGCACCAAGGCAATGGAACAGTACCAAGGAGCTGCTCAGCCTTCTCTCCCCGCACAAGAGGCAGTTTTCTAGGGTTTTGTGCCCTTAAGGGTAGTATAAATAGCCAAAACCACTTAAACGCGCAATATTAGCCTTAATAGCTACGCAAAAGATCTTGATCCCAAACTTTGGAATCTTAACCTACTCAATTTTACAAGAATTATCATATTTTTATTTTATTTTTCGGAGCACCTTTCTGGTACGCGCTTTTCCATAGCCAGTATCAGTTTTGGCATCAGATCTCATTATTTTGACTTGAAACTCGTTTTACAAGTCCTACATATTATTCTAGTAATTATCATGCACTTGTTATAATTTTCCGGGATACTTTTTCGGTAGGCATTTATACCGACTAGCAGAACCGATATCTGCACTTTTCTTCCGAAAAGCGACTTTCAGCGTTCTTACCCACTAATTATAATTATTAAAGCCTCATAATAATTATTAGGGTCAATTATGAAATTATTTCCTAATCATCACAATTAAATTCATTAATTATCTTAATTAGCGGTGCGGGTTCTTACAGAACACACGTTTCTTGGTTGTGTATTTGTTCTCTTTTGTAGAGAATATATCTCGGTTCACTGACACCCAGGCCAGCAGGTATTTTTTATTTCGCTCTGAGTTCTTTTTGTGTTGCGTTCTAATGGTTGATTTCAAATCCCTTTTAGTTCCATTCAATGTTGTTTCTGATTGTTGCTTTTTATAACATGTAGACATTCTGGCCAACCCTTAACGCGCCCGTTCCTGAAGACATTCTGGCCTGGAAGGTGGCTGATTGTGCTACAAGCTCAGGGTCTTGGGACTGGGGTAAATTTCAGCATTTGCTTCCTGGGAATATCCTTGATATTATTGCTGGTTTGATGCCTCCTCAGCCCGACAATGGCAGTGACAGGGTTATCTGGGATCTTTCTAAGGATGGTAAATTTCAAGTGAGCTCTGCTTATAAGCTTCTCCATCCCATCTCTCCTTCTGATGTGCGCTCCACTTGGAAGCTTGCTTGGGAGTGGGAGGGACCCAATAGAGTGAGATTGTTCCTTTGGCTCCTTATTGGAGAAAGGTTGATGACCAACTCCCTCAGATACAAGCGTCATCTGTCTTCATCCGCTGCATGCCCTAGATGTGGTAGCCCCTGTGAAGATAACTCACATATTTTTCTGAGCTGTATCTGGGTTCGGCCCATCTGGTTATTCTTTGGTGCCTCTCATTTCTACCTTAATAACTCTATCCCTACCTTCCATGATTGGTTAAAGTCTAACCTCTCTGTTTCCGGAAGGAAATTTGCAAACCCAACCTGGCCTAAACTGTTTGGTGTCACCTGTTGGCTCATTTGGAAAGAAAGGAATAATCTCATCTTTAACGGAACCTCCTCCAACCAATTTGGGATCTGTAACCGTGCTAGGCAATTTGTTTCTAATATGGAGTTGGCAGACTCTATTTTACTAGGGGCGGGTATCCATCCATACCAGAAAAAAGAGATTTTCGTTAGATGGTCCCCTCCGGAGATTCTTTGGGTCAAACTTAACACAGACGGGGCTTGTGCGTCTGTCTCCCGTAAGATGGGTTGTGGTGGCTTAATTAGAGATAGCGAAGGAGCTTGGATGCTGGGTTTTTCGAAATTTCTTGGCAGTGGCAACTCTTTCCTAGCGGAGCTGTGGGGCTTGTTCGTGGGGCTGGAGCTCGCTTGGGAGAGGAGGTACCCGAAACTCTGGGTGGAATGTGACTCTCTCTCTGTTATTCAGCTTGTTTCCAAAGTTTGTGTGGCCCATAACCCTTTATCTTCGCTCGTTAGAAGGATTCAGTCACTCTTGAGCAATCCTTGGGAGATCAAGTTATCCCATTCTTATAGGGAGGGGAACTCGGTTGCTGACTGCTTGGCTGCAGAGGCGCTTCTGCAGGGTTGGGAGACTTCCATCTACGATGATCCTCCCCTTTTTTGTGTTTCGCTACTGTTGTTTGACCTTACGGGTGCTGTTACCCCAAGATGGGTTCCTAGCTAGTTTTATTTTTCTCTTTGTTTTTTGCTTACTTTCCTTGTTTTCCAAAAAAAAAAAAAAAAGACTTTAAGAAGTAAGCAATGTACACAATCAGTTTAGCTGTAACAGATAACAGCTCCGTAATGTTACTAACGGTAACATTACTTTCACTGTTTGATAAAAAAAAGTGTCAATTAAATTCCATTACACACGTGTCTTTGATATATATTTTTTTATCCTTTCCTTCAACGTTTGATAAAAAAAATTCAACAATGTCTGATTCTCTCTTCTTCGTTGTTTTTACGCTATACATTTTAAGTAGACAATTTTGATGCGTTTTCTCCATCACCCGTTCGGAGGTAAGATTAGTGTAGTTGCTTTGATTTTGTTCATATGCATTTGTTGCAATGTAAGCAAAAAATATGATTTATACATGCTTATTTGATTAAGTTTTATTCAAATCCTATTCGGACAACATTTTTTTGGTCCTTAAAAAAATTTAATCCAATCTTTTTTTTTTTGCTGATACTATGACTTTTGGGTGTTAACATATTAGTGTTACTTATTTAATGAGTTTTTTCCTTGTGTATTGTAGGCACAAGGAACGAAAATCACACAAGAAATGACATATTTAGTAAGTGTTGAACTCATCCCTCCAATGATTGCTACGAAATGACACTGAATGAATAGTGTTTTCATATTATAAGTAAAAGCTGATATTTTAAATCTATATTTGCTTGGTGTTATTGTTACCTTGATTTTGTTAATGAATATTATAGTTAGCAATGATTTGTACGCATTTTTCTTTTTATATCCCTTTCTCATGTTAACAGGGTGTATTATAACGTATTATGGTGTATTATGATGTAGTTGTATGCAAAATTATTTATCCCTCTGAATAGCATATTTTTATTTGTGGTTGATATTTGCAAAGCACTATGTCAATGCTGTAATTTTTGTCCTTGGACTCGCACCCGAACTCTGGATTAGTCCCATAAACGGCTCAAAGAGTCGAACTTGTGGGGATACCGGGGGTTCTGATTCGTCTCAAAGAAATAATTAGGATCAGTTTCAAAAAAACAAAAAAAAACACAATTTTTTGTAAATATAAAATTTGCGGTGCGATTAACCAACCAAGTGACAAAAAATTTGATCTTTTTTTTCCCCCACCGTAATATACTAGTTCTGTATAAATCTACGCCATCCTGCAATAACTCAGACGCGTGCGTGCTTCAAACACACTGCCCAAAGCCGCGTCCCATCAATCCAACTTCGCCAATAATCTGGGCCTTGACGACAAAAGCAGACCCAACAGCAGAAAGGATCCAACGTCAGAAGAAAAGGCCCAGCCACTTGAAGGATTACAAGAGATAGAAGGAGAAGGCAGGCCCAACTAGGATTTACTGCAGTAGGATAAGTTGAATTTCAATCAATTACATATTAAGATCAGGAGTAAAGATGTTTTTGGGTCCTAACCTAACAAAAAAATATGATCCTCACTTTTATTCCTTATAAAAAAGATCAATTTTTTGTCCTCTGCAATTCAAATTTTTTGAAAATATATTCCTTCAGAAATTCAATCAAAATCCAATTTAACCTCTAAAAAAGATTAATATAAGTATTTTTTTTATAAAAGACGAAAATAGAAATCATATTTTTTTAATTTTTTATTAGGAAACAAAAAGTGCTTTACTCTAAGATCAGATTGCATACTCATCTACTAGGATCAGATTTTTTTTATCCTTTGCTTTTTCCGGTATTTTAAATTACGGTAGGATTGTTATAAATTTTGGGAAAATGACCGAATAATATAGGAATTATTGGGTCGCCATCTTCTCCCTATCTTTCTCTTCTCCCCTCCTTCTCATCCCAATTGCCCTGCTGCACCTATCTCCTTCAAATATAGTGACAAAAATCAGAGTTTCTTTGCTGACAACTCTACAGAAGAAGAGCACAGCCTACACTGAGGACATAACCATTGCAATGAATGATGATTATTGCGGATGCAAGACTAAACTTCATGCTTCCACCCAACTACATCCAGGAGTTTTTCTTGCTCCACTAGCTAACATGGCTTGCCTCATCTCATTGGCTTCTACAGTCCGGCCTGCAGCAACATAGATGTCACGGAGGAGAATATAGTATCCCCCTTCATCTGGTTTCAACTCCAACAGCTTCTTTATTACCCTTTCACCCATGTCAACATCACCATGAATCCTACATGCTCCAAGTAGTGCTCCCCAAATAACATCATTGCTTGGAATTGGAATGCTTTTGAGCAGATCATACGCTTCCTGTAATCGCCCTGAGCGTCCCAACATATCTACTACGGCACCATAATGCTCAATCCTGGGTTCAACTCCATAGTCCCTTTGCATGCTCTCAAACAATCTAATGCCTTCATCAACCAACCCCTTATGAGCATATGCCACCAGAAGTGCCAGAAGTGTCACCCCATCAGGCACAACCCCACAACGAATCATCCATTCAAACAAATATAATGCATCATCAGCATTCCCATGGTTAGCACAGGCAGTCATCATCGTGTTCCACGTGATCAAGCTCTTCCTCCTCATGCAATTGAACACGTGCCATGCCTCCTCCAAGCATCCACACTTACCATACATGTCAATGAGAGCATTGCAAAGTGCAACCATCCATCCAAACCCATTTTCCTCTACATACCGGTGAACCATCCTACCGGTTTCCACATCTCCCAAATTGGCACAAGCCGAGATCACAATCAACATTGTAACCTCATCCGGCCTCACCCCAGCATGCCTCATCTCCCCAAACAACTCCAACGCCTCTCTGGGCTGCTTTGCCCGGGTATACCCGGACAACATGGCTGTCCATGAAACCACATCCCTCTCGGGCATTTCATCAAACACCCTTCTTGCAATGTCCAACTCGCCAGCTCTTACGTGTGCAACAAGCAACCCCGACCAGGACACTACATCAATCTCCAAACCCATTTTCACAGCATCCTCAAAAACCCTGCGAGCCAACAGTGTCACTCCCCATGCGGCATACAAGTGTATCAACGCGTTTTGGACATGTAAGTGGTAACAAAACCCGAACTTGAAAACGGCACCGTGTATCTCATCGACCAGTTGCGTTGTCGTTGACCTTGACCGTGATTTGAGCAAGAAGGTGAAGGAATATTCATCTGGGGCGACGCCGTTTTGCCTCATGCGGTTGAACAAGTGGGTGGAGTGGGGAGCGGAGGTGATGCTTTGAGAGTGGGCACGGATGAGGATGTTGTAGAAGAAGGTGGTTGGATGGGGCATTTGATCGAACATGCGGTGGGCGTATGGTAAATCGCCGAAGGGTGATACGGCGGCGAAGCGGAAGAGTTTGCCGAGGACCACCGTGTGTTGGTGGAGGCACGTGCGGAACGCGTGGGCGTGGATAAGCTTCAGGTCTCTCATGGAACTGCACCTCTCTGCGATGTGGACAAGTGTTGATGCAACAGTGGCTGTTCCCATTGGAAACAGAGCAACAAATTTTGAATGAATAAATTAAAAACATGTCTTTCATTCCATGTTATTAAACCCCGCGCGTCGTTCACCCAATCTAGTTATCGTGTGATTGAATTATGGGTTTCAACTAAACGGGTCACTGATTATATGCAGATTTATAATTGGGGAAAACTACGAATCAATTTTACTGTTAGATCGATTATATTGATCCAACGGTTATATTTATTTATATTTTTATATGGTTATGATTTCTTAAATTTAATATTTTATATTTATTTTTACCTTTATATGGTTATGATTTCTCATATTTAATGCTTTCACTTTAAATATGGATTTCACTTTAGATATGGGGAGTCATAACCATATAAAAATGAAAATAAATATAACCGTTGGATCAACATAATCGATCTAACGGTGAGATTGATTGGTAGTAACATGGTAATAACACAACTTAGCTATTACAATATTATTATGAAAAATAATTCTTACTTATTCCTCGATTTTATGTATTTATTTTTGTTGTCTTTTTATATAAGTCCTCAATCGCATGCTTTTAAGGCCTAACTTCGAATATAAACCTAGCCGAAAAAGAGATTTGAAATTTTGCTGTAGAGAAATTTTATATATGAGATCTATTAATCTTAAGAGATAATTATCTCATGCAACAGAGATAAGATTGTGGGGTCCACTATTTTTTCAGAAAAAGAAAAAAAGAAAAAATAGTGGACCTCACTATTTTATCTCTGTTATCTTATGTAACATGAAATAATTATTATATATATATATATATGACTTGATATGAGCCAAAGCTCAAGTGTTCATGCTGTATGATATATACATGCTGGAATTGCAAGTCTGTTTATTTACTTTCAATTTTTGCAGGTCCAACAATATAATCTATAATTGGCAGCAAGTTCTAATTATGATCATAAATTATCAAAGAAAAACATTATCTAAATCACGTATGAGGATACATTAGGAACAGCCGATCAACTGGAAATAAAAACCGAGCTAACCAAATGAACAAAATTGGGGTGAAGGATCTTAGAGGAGCTTCTTCCTCTCAAAGAAAGTCTTCAAATGCCATAGTTGCAAACCAGCCACAGACAAGCAAACCAAAATTGAAAGGAAAGTGAAGGTAAACATCTTGGTGTTAGTCGCTCTGTTAAGATCTTGCATCTCTTCCTCCCTATATCAGCCCCATGGAGAAAATTTCATCATAATTCAGTAAAAACTTCATCATTAATTAGAATGGATAAAATTCTAGGCTCCAATAGAGTGCATGATCATGTGAAGACAAACCTTTCAAAATTTAAACATAAAATAGAACTCTGTCATCAGTCAACTACCCCTTTCCTCCTAGGCTTATCACAGTCATGACCCATACAGAATAACATGTGAGTAAAGAAGTTAATTCACAAAGGTGGAGAACAAGAGAAAAGGATGTTAGTAGCATAAAATATGGAAAACTTCTGATGAACACCAACCCACTGAATGATTAGGGTTATGACATGTTAAAGAAAGACCACGGAATAATCTTTGTTATCCCATGGGAGTAAAAAAACCAATGTCACAAATTTTCTAGAACGTTTTTTTATTTCTGTTTTGTTGGTTAGGCGTAAGGGCAATTGGGTTAAGTGATTTCATTACTACCTCTCTTATGGGGATAATAAGACAACAAAATAAACAGTTTTGCATGGCAACATGGATCAGATCACTCATATACGGATAAGAGAATAGAAAAAGTTGATGCAAGGCATTGATATGAGTAAATAACCTATATTCTTTCTTAGTGTGTATGAAAATGCTGGCAAGGACATGCCATAGCCAAACACAGAGATCCGTGTCTAAAAAGTATTCCAATTTCATCTGAGCCAACAAGGATATGTTCCATATATCTTGTATTTAAAAGAAATTTTGAATGAACCTAGTAAACCACCGTTCCCATCAGTAGATCACATGGAGAAACATTGTATATTAAATCAAAGATGCCAACTACGCAGGAAAAACTTTTATACCTTCCACGAAGATAAAACATCTCGTCATGGATTGATGTGACAGTTTCATACAACTTCTTTAACTCAAATTCCATTACCTAAGATGGAAAGAAACAACACTTTAGAATATACACCAGACTAAATAATTAGATCTATAAATAAAAGTTCCCTATAACTTGCAAAGGAGAAAGAATTAGGTTGACGTTTTAGAATCAGCTTATAAGTCCTTCATGTTTATCAACTTCATTCACAAAAAATATTTCAGGAGTTAGACAGGGAAAAATAAAATGACAGACTGGAATTGAGCAATGATATTAGAACATGTTTTCATGGTTCATACTTTTGGGATTTGACATCTTAATTTAGAAGAAACATACATATTCATACGTAAAGAATGGGCTAGCTAAGGTAAAAATTTGGATCAAAAACCACGGCGTAACATTAAATCTGAGTACATAACCTATATTCTTTCTTATACAGGTCATGCCATTTCTTCATTTTCCCTATCCATACAACGTAAGTTATTGTCAGAAGTTCCATTGACTTAACATTTTAGACAAGCATAATGTGTAATTCTATCACAGAAAAAAGGGTGAACAAAGAATTAAGATTCTAGAAGAGGATCTGATGAGCCATTGGAGTTGTTCCCGAAGACATACACAAGAAGGAGGATTGAGAAGAGTCCAGCCCAACAAAAGAAAGAAGATCAACAGAAAGAATACCAACAAGGTGAAGAGATGTCAACACCAACAGCCCAAATAATTAAACAATCAGTTCAAGCCCATAGTGAGGCAGCCAAGTTGGGAGTGATGGTTCAAGAAGGCCACAAGGAATGTGACGATCAGGAGAGGATAGTGGGCCCAAAGGATGATAACAACACAAAGTTAGTTACACAAATATGGGACAACTAGTAGTTGTTGAATGGCTCGAAGGGAATTGGAGAGGAAAAGAACGTGAATGAAGTTAGTTATATGGGTGAGAGTGAGGATGGAGAGGGTGTGAAGGTTTTTTGTCTAATCAAGGGAGGGGAAAATGGCTTCTCTGCAAACGGGTAATGGTTGTAGAGAGAGCTGGGAAATTTGAGAAGTTCTGGAAGAAGGTGTCCTCATTTTACTAGTTGTTATTTCTGATTAATTAGTGTCTGTAATGTGCTGCAATATAGCAGTGAAAGTAGCGAGTATCTGTAGATGTTATTTCAATGTTAATGTGTCTCCCTATCACGATGGTGAAGTGGAGCTTTGCTGTTAATCGTTTGTAATAAGGTGTTAATGGTTGTAGTTCATTTCTACTATATAAAAAAGAGTCACTGAGGTATTTCAGTAAATATTGCTGCGTTAATAGTTTATTGTTTGTTCCTGCAAATTTACATTGATTCTGAAAAGAGATCCAAAGCTATGAGTCCAGGTACCATCAATTTGGTATCAAAGCTCTACTGATCCTGAATTTAAAAAAAAAAAAAAAAACAGAGGAAATTATATGGTACTAACGAGGACGGAAGCACGAATAGAAGATTTAGAGAGCGGGAGCATTCTAGTTAACGAACGGTTAGGAGGAATTGATGACTCCATTCGTCAACTTAGCGCAACCATCGTAGAACTCGTAGACAGTGTGAATGTCCTCAGAATGGAAGACCGTGGGTCAAGAAATGGAGATGGAAGCAGAGATCGGAGCCCGAACACATAAAGAAATAGAGAAGAAAAGGAAAGGGACAGAGTCAATCGCACCAGAGATGAAGAACGAGCAAGAAGAGTAGAGGTGCCGTATTTTAATGGTGATGATCCATATGGGTGGCTGTACCGTGCTAAACGCTATTTCTGGATTAACCACATTCCAATAGAAGAACATGTTGAAACTGCAGCAATTTGTCTAGAAGGAAGAGCATTAAACTGGTTTCAGTGGTGGGAAAACCGGAATCCCAACATTACGTGGGATGTCTTTCGATTAGCAGTATTGGAGCGATTCCATTTCTCGTCGTCTGGAAATCCGTATGAGGCAATCATGAGCCTCCATCAGGAGGGAACCGTTGCTGAATACTGTGAGAAATTTGAGCTGCTATCAGCACCACTTAGACATGCAGATGAAGAGATGATTAGGGCTGCTTTCTTGAATGGATTGAGGGAAGACATTCGAGCTGAAATAAGGCTCCATGACCTGACCGAGTTGGGAAAGATGATGACACTGGCTCAACGTATTGAAGAAAAAGAAAAGATGGGAATACCGGTGATAGGGAATGGCGGTGGAGGAGGGCACGGTAGTGGGCTACATTCACGGCTAGCCCTAACGAATCGGGCCTCAAACCAAACAGGTCACAGGCCCAATAATAGAAACACTGAAGCAAATAATGGGCCACACTCTAGTGGGTCACGTGTCTCGTCTCAAGCAGGAGGACAAAGTCGGAACGGTGGGTTTGGGGGAAATCACGGGTCAAACACAAACAATGAAAGGAAAGGAGGGACCGAATCGGTTGGGAATGGGGGAACCCTAATTCGTTCAACGGAGCTCGCGGTTCACGCTTCAGGAGGCTCTCACCGGAGGAATGGAACGACAGACAACGGAAGAACTTGTGTTTCCGATGTGATTCTCCTTATACTCCGGACCATGTGTGCCAAAACGCAAGCTTACATGTTATGCTGGTCGGTGTGGGCGAGTTGGAACCAGAGAACGAGGTTATGGACGCGATTTGTGCTGAAGATGACAGAGACGTGGGAGAGGACTTGAGGCTAAGCATGCATAGCTTAGTAGGGCTGACATCGACCCATTCGCTGAAGTTGTGGGGGGGGAATCAAGGGTAAACGTGTCACAGTGTTGATAGACACGGGACCTTCGCATAACTTTGTAGCTTGACAAATAGCAGAAGAGTTAAGGCTGGAGGTTGAGCGAGCTGCTCGGTATTCTGTGGAGTTAGGAGATGGGCACAAAGTTCAAAGTCGTGGTGTATGCAAGGGGATGTTGCTAACCCTTTCAGGTATACCAGTTCTGCAGGATTTTTTCCTATTTGACTTGGGTGGGGTGGATGTTATTTTGGGTTACTCGTGGTTGCAGGGGCTTGGAGAAATCCAAGCTAATTTCAAACAGTCCCTTTTACGGGTACCATGGAACGAGCAGATTATGGAGTTGAGAGGGGATCCATTGCTATCCAGAGCGAGGGTGTCTTTAAAAAAAATTGGGGCAGGCAGTAAGGAAGGGGGAAGAGAGTTACTACATTGAATTGCACTTGATGAGAAAGGAAGAAGAAAGAGAAGATGGGTTGCCGATTGAAATTGCGGAGATGTTAGAAGAATTCCATATGGTGTTCAAATTACCCACGGGAATGTCACCTCAGAGATACTGTGACCATAGAATTTTGTTGACAGAAGGTGCACCTATTCCTAATATCCGACCATATAGGTACCCTCACTATCAAAAGGAAGAAATAAAGAAATTTGTGGGGGATATGATGGCTTCTGGATGGATTCGACCAAGTACAAGTCCATACTCTAGTCCATTGATTCTAGTGAGGAAAAAAGATGGAAGTTGGAGGTTCTGTGTTGATTATAGGGCTCTCAACAAAAGCATCGTACCGGATAAATTTCCACTCCTTGTTATTGATGAATTACTGGATGAGTTAGATGGAGCAAGGTGGTTTTCCAAGTTAGACCTGAAATCTGGATATCACCAGATTAGAATGAGACCAGAAGACATCAAAAAAACAGCTTTCAGAATTCACGATGGACACTACGAATACATGGTGACGCCGTTTGGGTTGAGAAACACTCCTTCTACGTTTCAGTCCTTGATGAATGAGGTATTTCGTCCTTTCCTTCGAAAGTTTGTTCTGGTTTTTTTTTTTATGATATACTTGTATACAGCAAAGATGAGCCCACACATGTGCACCAGTTGCGACAAGTGATGGAAGTATTGGTAAAACATCAGTTTTATGCAAACAGAAAAAAGTGCAGTTTTGTGAAACAAGAGCTAGAATATTTGGGACACATAATTTCCAGTGCAGGGGTAAAGGCCGATCCTAAAAAAGTAGAGGCAGTGCAACAATGGCCAGCTCCCAAGAATCTGAAGGGTCTACGTGGGTTTTTGGGGCTAACTGGGGATCACAGGAGGTTCGTGAAGAATTATGGCCATATTGCCAAGCCACTCACCCAGCTACTAAAGAAGGACAACTTTAAATGGGAGGAACAGGCTCAAGCTGCATTTGTGGAGTTAAAGAATGCTATGCTGCAATTGCCTACATTAGCAATGCCTGATTTTTCTGAAACCTTTACTGTGGAGATGGATGCTTCGGGAATAGGGATGGGGGCAGTTCTCATGCAGAAAATTTGCCCAATAGCTTTTTTAAGTCAGGCTTTTTCTGATGTTGCTAGATCCTTATCAGAGAGAACTGAAAGCTATTGTGTTTGCGATTCAGAATGATGTCATTACTTATTGGGACGCCATTTCATTATTAGAACAGACCAACGGAGTTTAAAGTATCTCACAGAACATCGGTTGATCGCAGAGGGACAGCAAAATTAGGTCACCAAACTGTTAGGCTATGATTCTGAAGTCCAATACAAGCCGGGGGTAGAAAATAAAGCAGCTAATGCTTTGTCAAGAGTGATGGATTGTAAGGCATTGTCTCTATTGTCCAGCCTAGACCTTCAGAACTTGGCCGAAGAGGTAATGGCTGACCCAATAACCAAGTCCATTTTTTTGGATTTAATGCAACATCCAAATTCTCATCCAGGATACAAAGTGTCAAGGGGCTGCCTTTGGTTCCATGATAAATTGGTTATCCCTGAGTCTTCTCCACAAATTCCTCTGTTACTACGAGAGTTTCATGATTCCCCTTGGGGGGGACATTCAGGAGAGCTGCGCACATATAAAAGGATGGCAACAGTGTTTTGGTGGAAGGGAATGCATCGAGATGTGCCAGAATATGTAAGGTCTTGTGGTATATGTTAGCAGCAAAAATACTGAAGTCTTCAACCAGCCGGTTTGCTGCAGCCTTTACCAATACCAGATCAGGTGTGGGAAGACCTCTCCATGGATTTTATTGGAGG
The DNA here is from genome assembly GCA_032173675.1 of Gastrolobium villosum. Lineage (NCBI taxonomy): Eukaryota > Viridiplantae > Streptophyta > Magnoliopsida > Fabales > Fabaceae > Gastrolobium > Gastrolobium villosum. The sequence continues at coordinate 121,452 of JAVKPL010003462.1, forward strand.
GTTGCCGAAATCAGGAGGGATGGACACGGTCATGGTGGTAGTTGACCGTTTATCCAAATATGCTCACTTCATCACTCTAGCCCATCCTTTTTCTGCAGAACAAGTGGCTGCTCTATTTGTAAGGGAAGTGATAAGATTACATGGGTTCCCCCGTTCCATCGTGTCTGACAGGGACAGGATGTTTGTGAGTAAATTTTGGGGAGAGTTGTTTAAGGCAGCGGGTACCAAATTAAAATTCAGCTCTGCCTACCAACCCCAAATAGATGGGCAGACGGAGGTAGTCAATAGAACATTGAAAACTTATCTCCGGTGTTTTATTAATGGACACCCAAAGGGATGGGCAAAATGGATTCCGTGGGCAGAATTCTGGTTCAATTCTTCCTATAACAGGTCCACTAATATGACTCCTTTCAAAATTGTATATGGAAGGGACCCTCCCACGGTGATCAGATTACGTAAAGGAGAGATATCAGTAGATGCAGTGGACAATTGGCTGGAAGCCAGAGATGCAACACTTGATGATATGAAACAAGGGTTATGTAAAGCCCAAGAACGGATGAAACATCAAGTAGACAAGGGAAGACGTGAGCTGGAATTTGCAGTAGGAGATCGGGTTTTTCTGAAAATGCAACCATACAAACACAGGTCATTGGCAAAATTTCTCAATCAAAAATTGAGTCCAAGGTTTTATGGACCTTTTGAAATAATTAAACGTGTAGGCCCGGTTGCATACCAACTTCTATTACCAGGTGACTCGAAACTTCACCCTGTATTTCATCATGTGTCTCAACTAAAAAAATGATTCATCCCTGTGTAACTGTCCTTGAGTTGGACTAACAGAGATGCTAGAGTTACAGGTCAAACCAGAAGCAATTATGGCAGCAAGTAGACTTCTTAATGGCAAGGAGGAAGGATTGGTGAAGTGGGAAAACTTACCGGATTGTGAGAGTTCTTGGGATGAAGTGATTGTATTACAAGATACCTTTCCTTCATTTCACCTTGAGGACAAGGTGGTATTTAAAGAGGGCGGTATTGATGAGCCATTGGAGTTGTTCCCGAAGACATACACAAGAAGGAGGATTGAAAAGAGTCCAGCCCAACAAAAGAAAGAAGGTCAACAGAAAGAATACCAACAAGGTGAAGAGATGTCAATACCAACAGCCCAAATAATTAACCAATTAGTTCAAGCCCATAGTGAGGCAGCCAAGTTGGGAGTGATGGTGCAAGAACTATGAAGCACTGATACGCGTTTTCGATACGTTATTCGATGATACAGGATGTCGATTACCAAACGATACGTTTCCGATACGCGTATCCGATACGTTGGAAAAAAGATTTAAGGAGTATCGGTGCTTCTTAGGGCAAGAAGGTCACAAGGAATGTGACGATCAGGAGAGGATAGTGGGCCCAAAGGATGATAACAACACAAAGTTAGTTACACGAATATGGGACAGCTGGTAGTTGTTGAATGGCTCGAAGGGAATTGGAGAGGAAAAGAACGTGAATGAAGTTAGTTATATGGGTGAGAGTGAGGATGGAGAGGGTGTGAAGGTTTTTTGTCTAATCAAGGGAGGGGAAAATGGCTTCTCTGCAAACAGGTAATGGTTGTAGAGAGAGCTGGGAAATCTGAGAAGTTCTGGAAGAAGGTGTCCTCATTTTACTAGTTGTTATTTCTGATTAATTAGTGTCTGTAATGTGCTGCAATATAGCAGTGAAAGTAGCGAGTATCTGTAGATGTTATTTCAATGTTAATGTGTCTCCCTATCACGATGGTGAAGTGGAGCTTTGCTGTTAATCGTTTGTAATAAGGTGTTAATGGTTGTAGTTCATTTCTACTATATAAAAAAGAGTCACCGAGGTATTTCAGTAAATATTGCTGTGTTAATAGTTTGTTGTTTGTTCCTGCAAATCTACATTGATTCTGAAAAGAGATCCAGAGCTATGAGTCCAGGTACCATCGGGATCAAGGAAGGTCCTATTGAAACAAGAAACAGAAATTCAAAAGCTACCGAGTCAGTTATTAACTTTTTTTTTTTTTTTTGGAAACGGATTATTAACTTCAAAATTCAAGTTAATTCCATACTTATGAAATATGAATTTAGTAAAAGCTCATAGTGAGTCCTCTTCCTCCCTGCATCTTCAAGCCAAGACAAAGCTACTCTTTGTAAGTGCATTCCCATAGAATGAAATGACAGCAGCATTGCATATCAAGCATTCAGTATAGAAAAGCTAGATCTACATTGCTTAGTTTAATCAGTCATAATATCACCACGAACTAATTATGGTGAATTCCTAGGACTCCAAAGTGCTCCTCCAATGATATCAATCATATTAATATGAATGTTAAGTCAAGGAACATTATAATACAACTCAGACTTACTTCAATCTGCCCTTTCTTGGCAACCTGCATAGACATGTCCTTGGCAGCAACCCCAGTTCTCCATTCAAATTCAATGGCCACAGTAAACGTAGGATTGTGATCGGTTTGTACCGAAAAACAAGCTGTGTAGTCTCCACCCTCAGCTGCAGTAAATGTAAAAGTTCCAGACCCCACATTACCTCCATAGTGATAATTGTTCCCATAAGGCGAACGCACCTGGCAACCAATCACATTATACACACGCCAATAGATGCCAAAAAAGTGTGAGCCATTTGAAATTCAGAAAACTCAAAACTCAAAACCAAAAAATAATAATAATAATAAGGGACTTTTAAGGATGATCATTTTAGTTAAAATTAATGTTTTTATTTAAAATTTATAAATTAAAAAAAAAAATAACTCACTTTTTTCCCATGATTTTCATTGTATATATCTCTTTCTCTTATTTAAAAAGACAAAATTCTATGTCCTTTGAAAGTACAAATATCAAATCCTAATAATAATTGCAAAACCTTCTAACAAGTAGACAACAGCTAACGGGATCCAAATGTTCTTGTTCTCATACATTTTCTACCACAAATACTTTGAAAAAAATGCACATTTTTAGGCTAATTCATAATAATAAAAGAAAACAATAGAAAAAAAAAAACCCAAATTTCCTAATTTGAAATTGAAAGGGTGCAATCCAAGACATACCCTGACAGTGATCTTGTGAGAATCAGGAATCGGGTACCCTTCGTTGGGATTAACGACGGAGTACTTGCCGACGGACATGGCATTGCTCTTGATGTCCTCGGAGATGCACTTAGCTTGACCAGATTTCAGCTCGAACCGCAATGAATTCACGAAGCTACACAACAATGCAGGGTAAAGAACTAGAAGAAGAAGAATCGAATTGGACATTGCGTCAACGGAATCTTGTCAATTTGGCCGAATTGGGATTTGAGGGATTATTTTAGGGTTTGTATGGGAATGAAGAAGGGGAACGACGACGGGAATCAAAACGGCAAGCGACAAAAGCTGCTCCGAACTCAAAACTGAGAAATGCATAATTAACGGTTAACTACCAGGATACAGTTGATGTTTCCCATAGCCGAGAATTTTTTATTTTTTATTTTTTATATTCGCGTGTAATGAGTTATTTTAATATGTGTTTTCATTTTATCCTTTAATATAACACAACAAATTTTCCTACACACACAATATTTTGTGGGACCCACACATTTAAAATATATATATATATATGGCACGTAAAGCGAATTTCTATAACATTTCATAATTATTTTTCCTATAACATAATAAACATAAGGGAGTAATGTTTATAATTTTTTCACATTCACACACGTGTGTGGTTGTGGGACCCATGGGGCCACGCAAAGAAACGAGCGAAAGAAAAAATAATATGAGTCTCCTATATTTTCATGTGTGTATCACAATCATTATATTTACTGACACTATTTTTTAAAAGAAACAATTTTTTTATCTTTGTATACTTTGGAACAGTTTCTTAAAAAAATGTGTTTGATAACATATTTTATTTTTATTCTAAGAATAAGAATTATGTTTGATAATACAACAACCAATAGAAAAAAAATCATTTATATTAAGCATAAAATTTTCTCGAATCATCACTTTCCTTTTCATATGGTATGTTGGTGGTGGCGACAGCAGCGGTAGTGGTGGCATATTAGTGGTAATGGTGGATGTGGCGTGATGATGATAATGGTGGTGGTGGAGGTGACGTGGTAATGGTAATGGTGATGGTGGTGGTGGTGGTGACGACAATGGTTGCGGTAATTGTGGTAGCATGATGACGGAGGCGTTGGTTATACAGAGAAAAAAATGTTTATCCTTTTGATATATGGTTATTTTAGTCAAAATTAGTGTTTTTATTTAAAATTTAAATTAAAAAACATCTACTTTCTCCTCTATAATTTTCATTATATATCTCTTTCCCTCACTTAAAAAACACAATTTTTTATCCTTTTAAAAGTAACCATATATCCCATATCGCAATCAGCATTTCTGTACTAATTTTTGCTAATACCATAACTCAATGTGTGTTAGCCACTGGCGTAGCCACCCTTAGGCCAGCAGGTGCCTTGGCACCTGCTTGGTTTTAATAAAAGTTACGTGTTATATATAAATATATAATTAATTATAAATAACTAAGATTAAATTTATATCTTGGCTCCACCTAAATAAATATAATTATATTTATGTTTTTCAATCAGAAAAATAAAACCCAATATTCAAACCCTTTTACCTGACTCATCAATTAAAATCACTTTCAAAGTCCTAATTTGTGACTTACAATTGCAATCATATTCAGTACTTAAAATAGTTCATAATGAAGGCTCAAATTACTCTCATTACTTAAAATAATTCTTAGTGAAGGCTTAAATTACTCTCAAAGAGGAGATGCTACGACAGCTTATAAGATGATCAATTCCTTTGAGTTTATCTTTAATTTATTTTTGATGAAAGAGATAATGAGCATCCCTGAAATTCTTTGTGAAGCATTATAACAAAAATCTCAAGATATTTTGAATGATATACAATTAGTTTCAAGTACAAAGTAACTTATTCAAGAATTACGAGATTCTATCCTTGAAGATTTTGTCAATTTAAAATAGCGTCGTTTACAATTTTGGTATGCATTTTTCTATTATATTTTAAATTATTTATCAAACGTTATTATGCATATATTTATTATATTTGTGTGTTTTCATATCCTTAGGACAATGCTGGGTCCATTACTTATTGGGATAGGTTATTCTACCGACCATTTTTTTCTGTCTACCTTTGCTTACCACTCTTCAATACCATTGGATCAGAATCTCAATTACATTTATTATTTTTCTCTCCTATTAAGATTCTGATCTAACGATGTTGGAGAGTGGTAGGAAAGGGTAGACAAAAAAAATGGTAGATAGAATAACTTATCCCTTGCTTATTATGCTATGGGAGGAAAGTGAAATTCTTATGTTTAAAATGCTTATCGAAAAGGTTAGTGCCTTTTTATATGTTTGCTTTGATATATAATCATTGATAATTGTTCATTTGAATTTTCAATGTTATGTGATATTATTTAGGGAATAAGAAGAATAATGTTATAGGAAAGTTGTTAGGTTATGATATAGAAATAGGGATTGTGGAACTCATATTTGTTTTCAAAAAATAAAAAACCAAACCAAGTGTAGGTCCCACAATGTCTATCTCTATAACATAATCTAATAATTTTCTTATAACATTATACTTATATTTTCCTATTATTTAATACATAATTTAGATAACTATGTTAGAATTTATTGTAAATTTTTTTCCTGATTAATTTGTATAATTATAATAAATATTTTGATAATTTAATATGTCAAAAAATCTTGGCACCACCTAAAATTTTGATCTGGTGTTAGCTTAGTTTATGCTCAAAATGATTTTTAATTATACCAAAAAAATGATTTTTAATTAATTTTTTAAAAATTATTTTATTATATATATATATATATATATATATATATATGGGTAAATATTTCTACAACTACTTTAGATAAGGTTATCTGCCGCTACAATTTTTAACTATGTTCTCCCAGAAGAACATAGTTATAATATTAAAGTTACTTTTTTTCTCACCTCAATTACTTTTCAGAACTTGTTTGCTGACGTTGAGAGAAAAAAAGCAACTTTAATGTTATAACTATATTTTCTCTGGAGAACATAGTTAAAAGTCGTAGCTGTAGATATAACCTTATCTAAAGTGGCTGTAAAAATACTTTTCCCATATATATATATTGAAAAACATCTATCCTTTTAAGTTTGACCCAATAGATTATAACCGTTGATGGACGGAAATCAACGGTTAGGATCTAAAAGAATATAAGCTTATATCTTTTGAAATGACAGATGTTATTCCCATATATATATATATATATATATATATATATATATATATATATATATATATATATATATATATACCATTATCAAATTATCATAATTATGTCACAATTGCATATAAAAAAAATCTTTTTAAAAATAAATAAATTTAATACTTGTTCAGGGCTTACGCAGCCCTCTTATAAACCGAGCATACATTGCATTTTCTATTTCAACCTTGGCCAAAACCAAGCTAGAACTAATAAAAATTTCAAACAAAATTAATTATTACTACTATAAGGCAGTTTTGCATTTTTTTTATCTCATTATTAATAATAAGGACAAAAATAAACGGACTCAAAGGCTGTAAATTTATTATTAAGAAATAAAATTGATATGCCGTTATAAACTTTTACACGGGCAATAATATTATCATTTTTATATTATTCAACAATTTATTGATTATTTAACTAATTTGATTTGAGCCGAATAGCTAGAGCATATACACTGCAAAGTTTTCTCTACCACTTTTTATTGATTAAGTTTGAACAATCACAATTGATCAAACGTGCTTAATTGGTTGTAATATTATCATTTTTTTCATCGATCTTCAAAACCCATCACAGAACCGTTATTGAGACTCACGTGGAATTACATTTTATACACACAAGATGCTTATATGAACAAAACGACTCCATATTAGTAATTAAATTCTTTAAGTATTTTGGTAATTAAATTTTATTAGTAATATTAATTTAGTTTTTTTAATTACTTTAACTTTTGTCCATGAAGCACCGACACTTCGAAATTTCTGATGTGTCGTGTCCGACACTTACCGACACTTCCCGACACTCCAATACTCGTTGCAAATACTCAAAAAAGGTTTAAATGTTACGTTGCGTTGCATTTTGAGTTTCAACTATTAGTTTCGTTGATTACGAATACTATTTTATTGAGTTTAATATAAACATTTGGGATATCTTATGTTTCTTTACAAAATTGATGGGTATTATAAGTGTAACTTTATTTGTTTGTTAAATTATTAAATATTATTATTCTAAAAAAAATTATTAGGTATTAAATATAATATATATTACATAAATTTAAAATATTATATAATATTAAAATGTGTTTTAATGTATCAAAACTTAATATTTTATTAAAATTAATGTGTCAAAATATGGTATCATATCTCGTATTCTGGTTAAATGTTCGTAGAACATAAACTTTTGTTAAATGTGATGAATGATTCAGAATTGGTTAACGTTGGCTGGCAGTTGTCCACAGTACAATGACAACATGTGGGAGCATTGCTAGTAGGCAGCAAGTACTATTCTTGAGGTCCCTCGTCTGTATATACGGAGTATTGGGACCAACAAATTGTGGAGATATTTTTTACACGACACGAAGAGATTTCTCATATTCTTGTTATTGAACATGAATCGCTAAGGTATAATATAATATAATCAAAATAAATAGCTGTAACGCCTTAACCAAGTGGGTTACTCCAGTGGTGTGGGGTGTGTGTTAGAAATGTGTGTAATGTAGCTGTTCAATTCCTTGTAATTTTCACACAAAAAAATGATAATGCATTGTAATATAATAGAGATAGTATATACAATAATAATAATAATAAGAGGAGAGATATTTAATCACCAAAATCTTTTACTACTAACTTACTACTTATTTAATCACCATTAGATTACCATTTTCTCTCTTTTCAAAATTTTTTAACATTCTCTCTTTGATCCAATGGTGATATGATGGGTAGTAAGTTAGTAGTGAGGATTTTTGATAACTAGAATATCCTCCCTCTAATAATAATACAAAGTAAAATATTATTTTCGAAAAATGGCTTAAATGATAAACAAGTTCAAGCTTATACCATTTTAGATGATTCTCAAAACAATGAAATAACTCGAATAATCCTTAAGTTAATGATTAGTAATCCTTAAATACTTAATTAACAATAAGTTTTAGATTAAAATAATGTGAAAAAACCATATAATATAAAAAAAAATGGAAAGTACTAGATATATATACTAGTATATAAGGAAGAAAGCATGTATATGGGTGTACTGTTAAGTACTTCTCCTTGACGTAAAATTATTTCGGAGGTCTCAAAACGGAACGAATTTTTTTTATGATTTTAATTTATTTCAGAATATATTAATTTTTATGGTTTTATAATTCTATTTAACATGAGAATTATAATCTTCCTACACATCCTTCGATTTCCGTGCTGATATGGATCGTACACATAATTTTTTCTAACATATGGGTCGTCTCACATGTTTTTTATCTCTACAACATGAGATTTCAATTCTCATTAAACATGAGAATTATAAAACCCTAACTGGGGATTAATTCTCTCATTTTACATGAGAAAATTTTCTCATGTTACACACTCAATTATAGGTGGGGTCCACAAAAAAGTGAAAAGACAAAAAAATAAAAATGAGACTCACATTTTGATTATGTGTGTAACATGAGAATCTTTTCTCATGTAAAATGAGAAAAGATTAACCTATATATATATATATATATATATATATATGTTTTATATTTCTCATTTAACATGAGAATTCAACCTTTCCTACACACCCTTCGATTTTCGTGCTGACATGGGTTCTACATCTAATTTTTTCTAACACATGAGTCTCACATACTTTTTATCTCTACAATATGAGATTTTAATTCTCATTTAACATGAGAAATATAAAACCCATATATATATATATATATATATATATATATATATATATATGGGAAAAATAAATCTTATGTTGTAGGCTATGTAGCACCGACACGACACGCGACACGTGATACGATACGATACGACACTCCGATACTTTAATCTTAAAAAATTATGGATTTCGACATGTTGAGACACGTTTTAATATTAAATAATATTTTTAAATTATATAGTGTATATTTCATTTAATATTCAATAGTTTAACAAAAAATAAAAAAATTAATCATACCCATCAAAATATTATCTTTCATCTTTCCTTTCCAATCCAAAACCACGTAAGAAAAATTGATTCAAAGTCGGATTCCAAGGTGTTACATAAAGGGAGAAAAAAAAAGAAAAAAAAATCTGATGTAACCAATAGCAACAGCAGAAAAAATTCACCTACACCCAATACCAAAATTTGTAGTAGCGTTCTTCACAAAAGACAAAAACATAAACTAAAAGAATACATTGTAAAATAAGAATATCAAGAATACAATCGAACATTATAAAAGGTGGAAGCTTTAATATAAAAAAAAGAACTGGGACGAAAGAGAGAGAAATCAGATCAGATTAGGGAGGAGGAGACACGGTAAGAGCATAACAGGAATGATAACGATGGTGCTGAGATGATCTATTATTTACTTAAAGGAAGAAAAGAGAGAAAATTGATATAATCATGTAGAAGCTTTACTAATTTATTTTAATTTAAAAAAAAAACAATTTTTTTAAACAAATAATTCTTTAAAAAAATTTACGAAAATGCTATTTGACCGTGTCGGAACGTGTCGGACTTGGTCAAATTCGCGTGTTGGAATGGTCAACGTGTCGGAAAAAGTTGACCGCCTGTCCGACACTGTTTCGGAGCGTGTCGGAGCGTGTCAACACGACTCTCCCTGTTTTTGGAGTGTCTGTGTTTCCTTGGTTGTAGGAGAATTCTAACCTCATGTCATAGATACATCAAGTGTGGGTCCCGCCTATTTAAAAAAAATTAAAAACAAAAAAATGAGTGGGATACCTTTTTATGGTGTGTGTAGGAAGAGTTTGTTTTCTCATGCAACATGATAAAAACAAACCCCTATATGCGCGAAAACTTTTCTTATGTTGCAGCTAATTTCATCTCTTATGTCACTGAAACATTTTGATGTGGGTCCCTTAGTTTTAGTTAATAAAAAAGTAAATAACAAACTTAAAAAACAAATCTGTGAGAGAACAGGAGATGATCTCTCCTCAGCAACTAGAGAGAATCATCTCTCATATATATATATATATGGGAATTGATTTTCTCATGCTGCATGAGATTTGAATTCTCATGTTGTGACTCAACTAATGGTGGGTCCCACATTTATTAAAAAAAGAAAAAGAAAAGCTTTGCACGCAAAACGAAGGGTCACAACATGAGAAAATATTTTTCCTATATATATAGGGAATTGCTTTTGTTATGTTAGATAACATAAAAGCAAATTTCCTACTATCACAAAAGGAAGAGATAGGAGAGAGAATAGGAAAAAGAGAAAAAATTTAAAGTGGGTCACGGCAGACACCAGCAATGAAGAAAAAAAAATGTTTCCGGCAGAGGAAGAGAGAAAGGGCAGGAGAGAAAAAGGGTGTGGAAGGAAGTGAGGAGAAAGAAAGGGGGAAAAAGTTTTTTTTCCAATTCTTTTTCTAAAGTTGCAAAGCTTCTCACTTAACTTGGAGTTGGAGAGGGTGGGGGGTTAAAGAGGTACACGGCGGCCGCCACCAGCGATGAAGGAAAAAAAAATGTTTCCGGTAGAGGAAGAGAGAAAGGGTGTGGGAGGAAGTGAGGAGAAAGGGGAAAAAAAGTTTATTTTATTTCACAAATATGGACAGTTGGATTAGATTGTAATCAAATGGTAATAAAAGGGGTAGGCAAAGATAGGCAAAATGGGAGTAGGTAGAATAACCTATCCCACATATATATATATATATATATATATATATATATATATATATATATATATATGACATTAGAGAATTCTTCTTTCATGCATTCACAACTTAGAGGAGAGAGAAAAATAGAGAGTGGGTCCCACTTTTGATTTGTGAGTGCATGAGAGAAGAATTCTTTCATGTCACATAAGAGTAATATTTCCCATATATATAGGGTTTGCTTTTTCTACAATCAATGTAGATAACTTATTTACAGTAAGCCCAAAATAACGTCGTTTTGATGCGGAAATCAAGGTATTTTTATAATTATAATTTATTTCAATGTTATAATAGTCCTTTTCATTATAATTTTTTAATTTTTCAACCCAAAATGACGTCGTTTTGGGAGCAAATGTAGATAATTTATCTACATTCACTTTAGAAACATTAAAGCTATATATATATAGGCAAGATTTTTTACACAAGTGCAAGAACAAAAAGTCTTATACTAAATCTTAATAATTAATTTACTTGCATCCAATGACTCACATACCTAATAAATTAGAACCATTAAATATAAATAGCATCAACCACCAAGATTAAAATTATAACTTATACTAGTATAAAATGATCATGACCCATATTTTATTATCAAACATTTTACTCATTTAATTATTGTGAGAAATTATTTATAAATTTCGTGTGAGTGAAATACACATTGGAATGTGTATGTTCAAGTCGTGCATCACTCGATACGTGAATTATGCAAAAAGCCGACACCAAGCATGTCATATGTCACGCTCTGCAAGACGCTGGCAATGCTGAGCACTTCCCTATGGGCGTCTTGCATGCAGGAAACCTATTAGGCGCGCATTGATTTTTGTATAATTTATGTATGGGGTGATGTGTGACTTGAACACATATCGTCAGAATATTCGCCTTTTCATACATCAGATTGGTAAATAATTTGTTAAAATAATTAAAGGGATGTAATGTTTGACATTTTATATTGTATGATTCTAAAAGTCATATTAATCTCAGAGCCATGCTTCAATTGTAGTTCATGTCAAAAAATTATATGTGTATTTATTTATTTTAATTTTAATTAGTTCATATCATAATATATTTAAATTATATAAAATACAAAATATCTGAGCAGAAAACATCAAAGAGTTATAATTTTATTAAATATATTTTAATTTTTTTATATAAGTGGAAATGGAACATATAACTTAATACAACTTATCCAAATCTCTTACAAAATATATTTAAATTTTTTGATATGGCCAAATTGTAAATTTTAGACTGGCCAAATTATAATTAATTATATAATTATACATGATAACTATAACGAGCTGAGGGGACGGCAGGCACATGTGGCTCTGTTACCGATTAATTTCCTACATTTAAGATTTCAATGTCCCACAAGCTAACGTCAAGAAAAAAATCACTACGAGTTTGACCTTGTGTAAAAAGGTCACGAGCTTTGGTTGTTGTTGAGGAAAACTCTTCATCCCAAAGGCTCGTCATAAACGTCCCATCTTCCATAGCCTTGGGGCATGTGGTGTTATCTTCATTGTCTCTCATGTCGTCTAGCAAAGTTTCCCACCAATTCGTGGTCCCTGATGAAACTGCACAAACTGATTGAGTAATACCAACTTTGGTACTACTTTGATCTAAGGCAATGAATTTCCCTTGCAACCAGGGGGATGTTTTTGAGAAAGTAAGAGGTAGAGGCTTTATCACTTCGTGGGGTCTCGCTATTTTGGCATCTTGCTTTATTTTCTTTCCTTTCCCGTGATAGTTCACTTTCCTCCGCATGTAGGTGTTCCAGTAATTTTTCACATCATTTGGAGTTCTTCCGGGAAGTCTTCCTGCAATCAGAGACCATCTACATAGACAAACGACATTTTAACCAAAGGTTGAAGTTTATTGTTTATGTAACATCGTCCAGGTAATAAATTTGTAAAAGTTATTTGTCTCTAGACTTCTTTTAGTCTCTAAAGAACTTTCGTCTACAGAATACAAATCAATTTGCTTTTTTGTTAATGAATAGTTTATATATCTTATAGGGTTTTATATTTATTATGTCGTAGGAAAAATGATTTTATGATGTTATAGAGATTCGTTTTGCGTGCCATATTTTTTTCTTTTTGTTTTAAAATGTGTGGACCCCACAAAATGTTGTGTATGTAGGAAAGTTTGTTATGTTATTTTAAAGGAGGAAAAGAAAACCCTATCTTATAACCCAATAACTTAGAAATATAGTATTACATAGATATAATATAGGGAAAATATAATCTCTTGTTGCTTAAGAAGGAATTATCAAAAGTTGTGCTACCATTTTTTCTAACCCTAGTGAGCCCCATGTTTTTGGTATCTCCTCCTGTGTCACAGGAGAGACCCCTATAATTTGAAATCATTGCAGACTCATTATATACACGTTTAATGGAAAAAAAATTAAAATATTATTATTTTAATAAATAATTACGAAAATATAGTAGTTTTAAAGTTATTTATGAATCTATTGCAGTTATTTACGTCCAAATTGGGCGTGAATATTCACGCCCAAATTAGGTGTGACTCCCAAGGCATTCACGCCTAAATTAGGCGTAAATCATTTTGTGTTGACACGTGGCACAAAACTTAATAATTTAACCCTAATACTTTATAACGCCGTAACTTTTGACTTGGGTATCCGAATGAGGTAATTCTTTTTTTGATTCCATATAACTTTTCAAGATCTACGCAATGACATCTCATTTGATATATTTTATCTCTCACAAACACAATTCAAATCTACAACAATGATACTATAAAGATGACACCAAAGTAGATTAACTCATCTATAAATATGGATACTTAATGTCATATTAAAATATATACTTCCACCAAGTGTTTGAAAAAAAATAGTGTACAAGGTTATTTATTTAATTGTTAAAATATATACAAATTTATATAATATTCTACCAAGTGTTTAGAATATTTATTTAATTATTTTCTTTATTAATACAGATTTTTCAAATTGATTTTTGAGTTTTTATCACAAATTTAATCTTTATTTTATTTTTCTTATTAATAATAATTTTTAAAATTTTTTGTAATACACTATATAATACAATTATTGAAAATTTGAATTGTGTTTGTGAGAGATAAAATATATCAAATGAGATGTCATTGCGTAGATCTCGAAAAGTTGTGTGGAATCAAATAAAGAATTACCTCATTCGGATACCGAGTCAAAAGTTATGGCTATCCAAAGTTTTACGGTTCGTATGTTGACTCTTTTTTTTGCCACATGGCAACACCATATGATTCACGCCTAGTTTAGGCGTGAATGCATTGGGAGCCATGCCTAATTTGGGCGTGAATTACTGCTATAGATTCATAAATAGTTTCGAAATTGCTATGTATTCGTAATTATTTATTAAAATAATAATATTTTATTTTTTTCCCCAAGTTTAATGTATTGAAATGGTTATTTACATAGTATTAGAGTTAAAGCTTGTATGTCATGTATCTCCAAAAAAAAAAAAAACTTGTATGTCATAATATCATGTAAAGAACTATTTCAACTCAAAAACTTAAACTTGTAAGCGAGGAGTCTTCAGTAATTTTATATCTTATCTCTCTAATGTATATTTGATTTTGTTTTTACTCCTTTCACTTACAATAGAGTTGTCCCAACGCAGGTCCCTTTTATTTGTTTAAAGATAAGGGACAACATAAAAATAAAAAAAAAATTGTTCAAATAGTGTAAGTATAGAGTAAAAAGCGACATAAGTGACAAAATCAGGTTATAAAATTTGTCTACCCAGAAAATAAAGATCAATAACTTATATATCTTCATTATTCTAATTTATCGTGGGTAAAACAATATTAAATATAAATGATATTATATTAAACCATTCTATCACAATAATCTTATCCGTTGCTCGTCAATTAGCTAATTACACAAAAAAACTGTTATGAGACTCAATTTTCTATATATACTATATTGTTATGTTTGTATAATCTTTCTAGTATATATTAAACGGAAGCTCAAAGTTTGTGGAAGTAATCGTTTCCCACCCCATAACCACATTATGTTTCCATTGAGATTTGAATTAGAACATGTAATTAATGTAACTCGCGTTGCCAATAGTGTCAAACCACTTGGCTACAATATTAGCATATTTCTGATATACATGTATATATATAATGGAAGAAGTTATATTTACAACCCAAATAGTTTACAAACTCTTACGATCATGTCTTAACCGTTGATTTCCGCCAATCAACGGTTGTTATTTATTGTGAATTAATAATTAATTAATAAATTTGATTTGCGAAAATCTTAACCGTTGATTGACGGAAATCAACGGTTAAGATATGGTTGTAAGAAGTTGTAAACGAAAATAAGTTGTAAATATAACCTTCCTCATATATAATATGGGATTGCATTTACATACAATCAAGTGGGCCCATTAGTTTAAATAAAAAAGGAAAATAAAAGAAAATATTAATATGGAAATCGAGCTCTCACTAACATGAGAGGAGGGCTATTCCCACTACATGAGATTTATTTATCCCATATAATATAGGGAAAACATTTTCTCATGATACATAAGAATTCAACTCTCATATTAGTGACCTCTCAATTTGCGTGCAAAACTTTTCTTTTCTTTTTCTTTTTTTAATAAATATGGGGCCTACCACTAGTTGACTCACAACATGAGAAAATCAAATCCCTATAATATATATATTAACAGACCTGTTTCCCAAAAGCTTATGCAATCTGATCATCAAATCAACCTCATCATGGGCAAATTCTCCCCGGTTGATATCTGGTCTTAGATAGTTGAACCACCTCAATCTACAACTCTTGCGGCATCTGTTCAAGCCTACCAAACGGAACAAGATTTACATGTTATTACAATATTTTGGAGGTCTCAGTTATATCTCTGCCAAAACCAATTAAAAGAATAAAAAACATTATATATAAAAAAAAAAAGAACCAGCTCTTTGAGGAACAAGGTGCCATTTTCCGTCCCCATATAGTTGGACGCATGCTTTGAGAAGGTCATCTTCTGATTTACTCCATGCACCTTTCCTCACCCCTGATGATCCTTTCATTGCACACGAGTAAACTAGCTAGGCTCTATTTGTTGCACTCTTATCTTTAAAGCAACACAATTATATATAAACACACTCATATCTGACCAGAACCATGCATGTATCATATACGTGCCCTGATTACTGTCCACAAAATCTAATTCCTTACACCTATCCCCTACACGTACGTTGCTTTTATGGGAAATGGAAGAGATAAAGTATATTCCTTTTTCTTATAGGCATGAAGTAAAATGTAGGAAGAAGATGTCGGAAAAGTATATATTGTCCCGTGAAAAATAAGGTCTCCATTAATTGTTAAACGATAAATGCACGACAAAATGAGTTCATCATAGAAATATAACGTTATTCGCAAGTCTTCATATATAAAGTTTAAGTTTTAATTATCGTTAAATTTTATTAGATCGTTAATATTTAAAATGATCAATGTTTAAATCACCAAATGATTATATGAAAATGTAATTATTAGACTTTTTTTATAAATATAATAAAATTTTAGTATAGAATACAATTGATGAGCATTAATGTGTGACCGTATATTAGATAAAAAATCATTTGCGTGGCAAGAGTCAAAAAGATTGAGAAGTTATTTGGAACTTTTCTTGAATTGAAGATTCTCCATGTGATAGTTGTCGTAAGTGGATCCCACCGATGGTAATCATTTGAATAGTTCATTATTGTAATAATACGGATGCAGATGAGAAATGTACCTCCTGCACCAGGGAGAGTGACTAAAGTGTCACATTTTGACAAAAAAATTATCAGATTGCCACGTCAACAGTAAATTTTGCCAAAATACCACGCGGCACAATTCGCTACACAGTGTAGTGAATTATGCATGCAAGTAATTCGCTACACAGTGTGGCGAAATATGTCACGTCATAACCAAAAATGCCACATGTCAAATTTTGACATTTTGGCATAATTCGCTACCTTAGGTAGCGAATTTCTGAAAATTTGACATGTAGCATTTTTGGTTATGACGTGAGATATTTCGTCACACTGTGTAGCGAATTACTTGCATGCATAATTCACTACACTATATAGCGAATTGTGCCGCGTGGCATTTTGGCAAAATTTACTGTTGGCGTAGCAGTCTGGTAAATTTTTTGTCTAAACATGACAAAATGGTCACTTTCCCCCTGCACTAATGGTTTGAAAATATTTGAAGCATACATATTTTTAATATTTTAGTAGAGTGAAAACATTTTCTCGTGTTGCATAAGAATTTAATTATCATGTTACTGACTCTTCGATTTGCGTGCAAAATTTTTCTTTTTTGTTTCTTTTTTTTAATAAATATGGAACTCACCACTAGATGAGTCACAACATGAAAATTGAATTCTCATGCGACATAAGAAAATCAAATTCCTTTAATAAAAAACAATATTTTTCGAGGTTGAGGTAATTCTCTTAAACGAATTATCGGGACATTTTAGCACTGTTTCTTGGACATAACCCACTTATCAGTGTCAGTGTCACCTTGAGATTGATTTTCTGAAAAGTTTTGGATGAAAGTTCTTGAACCACTTATACTTATTTGCATGAGAAATTTATCAATGTTTGATGTAACTTAAAGGGAAGGTTACATTTGCTGGTTTCGTCCGTTGAAAATTATTATACGAGAATGAGAACATTGACACAAACAAATAACAGTTATTTCTTTTAAGTTGCATAAAAAGTCTTTTCTCGACTCTTTAATTTACGAGAGAATTTATTGTGGTGCGGACCATCATTTTTTAGGTGGTCCCTTAGTATGATTTGGAGGGTAAAATTGGAAAAGAGGAAAACATGGGTAAAAAGGAAAAGAAAAAAATTAATGTTATGAGAGGGAACACTAAATTATTGGGTGGTCCTGAAGCATAACAAATATTTCCTTAATTTACCTATATATATATATATATATATATATATATATATATATATGAGGTAGGATCCTTTGACACTGGTGTCAAATTTGAAGTTTGACACCTTATCTGAGAGCCGTTAGATTAAAAAAAATCAGTTGTATCACATGCTTACAAATCAGAGTCGTTGATTTTTTTTTATCTAATTAACGGTTCTCAGATGAGGTGTCAAACTTCAAATTTGACACCAGTGTATAAAGGTAATTAATAATTAATTAATTAAGTATATATATATATATATATATATATATATATATATATATATATATATATATATATATATATATAGGAAGGTTATAGTTACAACTTTTTTTTACAACCTCTTACGACCATATCTTATCAACGTTGATTTCCGCCAATCAACGGTTATCATTTCCTCAAATTAAACTAATTAATTAATTATTAATTCATAATAAATGATAACCCTTGATTGGCGGAAATCAAAGGTGATAAGATATGGTTGTAAGATGTTATAAAAAGAAGGTTGTAACTATAACCTTCCTTATATATATATATATATATATATATATATATATATATATAAAAGTGTAAAATTCACTACCAATTGAATTACAACACGAGACAAAGAAGTGTTTAACCCTTATTACAAAGGAAAATATTTTTCTTATGTTATTAGAGATTGATTATCTTATATTAGTGAAAAAAATTATAAGAGGGAATCCACAAATAATTGGAAAGATAAAAAATAAAGGTGGAACCACCTTTATTATGTGTGTGTAGGAATTTGATTTATCTTATGTTGAAAGAGATAAATATAACCTTATTACAAAGGGTTTATCATCTCTCATTTAACATGACCTTATGAAATTTTCTACACACACAACATCTTGTGGGGCACGCAGCAAAAAAAAAAAACTCCGACACCAAAATAAATCTCTATAACATAATATAATCATCTTTCCTACAACATAACCCTTATAAAACCCTGTTACAAATATGATACTTTGACAACTGTTCACATCCTAAAATCATGACACGATGGAGGGGAGGGGACTGCCCATTGCGCATTTTTGCGCTTTACACAGCAATGATTGCATGTACAACATGTGCAGAGGTTTACATGTTGGGATTTTATTTCCTAGTTACCAAATCCGTGATTGTTACAACTTAGGGTGTTACGGCAACAGAAAATTAAATCGTATTAATAATTAAAATAAAAATGGAATTATTACTATTTGATTTAAATTAAGAAATATTAAAAATAAATATTATAAAATTATTCTTTGAAATTATAATCAAATTGAGAAGTCTATTGTGACAAATTCAAGTTTTAAGGTAATGAAATTATTCATAACCCAACATGTAGATTTTTATGTCTCTAATTGAGAGCAAATATATTGTTGTATGAATAAGTTACCATAAAAATGTTAAGTATTTAGGACATCTTTGGGTAGAATAATTATGAAAGTATATATATATATATATATATATATATATATATATATATATATATATATATTGTAAAATTATTTTTATAGCCGCTTCACGTACAGCAATGACAGGTGTATGGTTATGATTCTCCACATTTAATGCTTTCATCTTTTGTATGGATATGATTCCCCACATTTAATAATTTCCTATCACTGTGTGTGTGAATAATTTTATAATCACTTTAGATAAGGTTATATATATATATATACTTTTTATAATTATGTACTTCCGGGAATACATAATTATAATATTAAAGTTATTTTTTTCTCACATATACTTTTCAAAACTATTGACATAGAGAGAGAGAGAAAATAATTTTATTGTTATAATTATGGGAAAAAGATTTCTCCGGTGGTTTATAAAAAAAATCTCTAGTGAGCTCAAAACGACGTCGTTTTGAGGTTATAAAATTCAAAATTTATAATGATAAAGACTAATATAACCGTGCAATATATTATAATTACAAAAAAAAACCTTGATTTTTGCCCATAATAACGTCATTTTGAGCTCACTGGAAATAATTTTATCTCTGATGACCGAATAAATCATTTCCCCTATAATTATATACTCTCAAAGGGAAAGGTTATACTTACTACTACCTATTTTTTTACTACTTGTTAATACTAAATCTTAGCCGTTGATTTCCATCAATCTAACGATTATAATTTATTACAAATAAATAATTAATTAAAAAGTATGACCCTATAAATTATAACCGCTAGATTGACGGAAATCAACGGTTAATATTTAGTAGTAAGAAAAAAAGTAGTAATTATAACCTCTCCCACTCTCAAAATATATAATTATAAAATAATAACTATAAATAGCCTTATCTATAATGATTTTAAAAATATTGTTTTCAATATGGGGTTTATATCTATCATGTCACATGACACAAAATTTTTTTCCTACACACACAACATTTTGTGGGGCCCACACTTTCTAAAGTAAAAGAAAAAAATTAATACACGTAAAACGAATCTTTATAACATTATACAATTATTTTTTCTAGAACATAACTCTTATAAAACCCTTTCAATATACCTATTAAGTATATGATAATGCTTTGAGCTACACTATCGATCCGATGACAGTGCTCTGGCCATATAAAAACGTTGTTGTAACGTTACATCTGCCATCATGTCATCGTATTTGTTTATAAAAGTGTCACGCAATCAAACACTTGATGATGTGACAGAATGATTATCACATGTCGAAAATTATTCTAAATTATAAAAAAATTTAAAGAAAAACTCCATTTAAGTACTTATTTTATTAGGAAAAACAAAAAGTGATGCGGAAATGAAACAAACAAAAAGGCAAATTGACAGGGAATTCTCATCCCAGAATTATATATATACTATAGGAATTTGATTTTCTACGTTGCATGAGAATACGTTGTGACTCAATTAGTGGTGGTCCCCATATTTATTAAAAAAAGAAAAATTAAAGAAAAGTTTTGTACGTAAATCGAAGGATCATTAACATGAGAATTGAATTCTCATGCAACATGAGAAAATATTTTTTCAACGGAAATAATACGCTTCCATAAGACTAAAAAATTTTCCTACACAAATTCATTTTTCGTGCCAATTATTTTTTTTTATTTTTAAATATAAAATATGGAACCCACATTTAACTTGTCTATACTTATTTTCTCTACTACAATCCTACAATATAAGAAAACTTGAACCCCTATACTAATATGGAAAATTATACTCTTATGCTACATGAGACTCTTATCTCATTTTACACTCACATAAAAAGACGTGCCTCTCTTTTCTTTTTTTAAAAATTGGTAGAGCTCACTTAATTTATCTCATAACATAAGATAACTTCTCCCATACAACTTGAGAGAAATAAAGCCCTACTAATATATTATGTTTAATAGTTGATTTGACTAAGTAATTGAATACATAAGCCACATAATCGATTAAGAGTCGAGGGACTAAGTTAATCAGTTACATGGCACAAGTAATCAATTAATGAAAGGTTATTTTTTTTTCTATTTAAACATTCATTTCGGCCAAAAAGGAATAAAACACAAACGAGGTAATCAACTATCCCTTTAGATCCGGAACAGTGTGACCAAAGTATCACTGTTGGCAACAAGAATTACCAAACTATCACGCCAATAATAAATTTTGTCAAAATACCACGTGGCATATTTCATTACATTATGTAGCGAATTATTACATAATCGCTACATAGTGTAACGAAATATGCCACGTCAGAATGTACAGAACCAAAAATGCAACGTGTCAAACAGGAAAAATTTTCGCTACACAGAATAGCGAAATATGTCACGTCAGAATTCACAAAATAGTCATTGTTCCTTTAGATCCTAACTCCTAAATTCATGACTTTTGTTAGAAATCTGGCTCAAATCATGTGGTGGATTCTTTTCCAACATTATTCTTTCCTTTCTTCAAGTAGTTGACACGTATTTTTTGGTTGGCTTGATTTTTTCCTTTGATTTTTTGGATTTATGAACGAAAGATCGTGTAATCGAAATGGACAAGTTTGGTACAATTAGCTTAATTTTTTAGTTTTGTGGTTGTCTACTTTTAAGTTTTGATGGTTGAATATGGTTGAGGGCTCGCATCAAGACTAGGGGTGACATCGCATGAAGCGTCAATTTAAGGGTTTGAAGGAGAGGATTGATCTCCTGGAAGTTGGACACAAACAGGCTTCCAGGACCATGGATGAATCTATTGCTGGCAATGAGGAGGAGGAGACTAGCTCATTTTAGGATATAGCTTTAGGGTTTCCTGTTATGTTTGTAGTGCTGTTTTAGGATTTTGACGTATTTTTCCTTTATTTTATATATTTCCTCTATGTAATGAACTTTTATTAATGAAATGGATATTTATTAATGTTTATTGGTGTTTCTTTCTCAAATTTTAGCATATTATTGTTAATGGATGCAAATTTTGAATTTGATAAATTGGAACTAAGGATTAATATTGGAAAATTTATCCTAAAATAGGATGAGGACCCACAAATTTGTTGGAAATCGACAATAACACGAAATCGACAAAACATAAAAGAGAAGAGAAAAGAGAGATTGACACAGTGATTTATTTTGGTTCACCCAATATAAGCTACGTCCAGCTTATTTGTACTATATTCACCTCACCGCCACTCGTTACAAGTCACTCGGTTTACAAGGAGAATATAAATAGGATTAGAAAATCCTAATAGCAGCTATTCATGGGCCTAAACCAAAACTATTAAGAAAATTACAATAGATCAGAGGTCCACAATAGTACCTATTGACCCCGACAATAAAGCCCTCATCAACATGCGAAGTATATATGAGCATACCCATTAAATTTTTCATCCCTAGTCCAAATATAAGTACATGTGGAATGAATCAAGTCTATATCATTCTTGTAGCTAAAAGGCACTTTGGTATGTCAAAACCAATCTAAAACTTGTCTTTGGTACATTTAATGGAATCAATAAGGCATGTAGGTCTTATGAAACCACAAAGCCCTAGTCCAAAAGTACGATTACTTGACTATATAAACTCTTTTGAATGAAAAAATCTCATGGAAAAATATCTAAACATCTCTATTCAGTGATATAATAAAGGGTTTGATTTTTCTAATGTTACTTTAGATAACTTTATCTAATGTTCATCAAAATGACGTCATTTTGGGGCGGAAATAATGGTATTTTTGTAATTTTAATTTATTTCAGGGTTATAATAGTCTTTATCATTCTAATTTTTTAATTTTTCAACCCCAAAATGACGTCGTTTCTATGAACATTAGATAAAATTGTCTAAAGTAACATTAGATACATTTTTCCACCTAATAAATTACCTCATATTAGCGTACTCGAATATCTTAGTTAATCGATTATCCATTATTGGTATACTACTATACTCGATTACATTAGTTAGCCCACAAATATAGGGTTTTAGGACGCGAAATAATCAATTATATAAGTGATGTAATCGAGTAAATGACTCATGCAAAAAAAATACTCAATTATAAACTCATGTAATCGATTATTTTTTTGCATTCGACGATGAAATTAGAATAGATTGATATATGATTTTGGTAAAAGATTAAATTTTTTATATAATTTATAAAAAGGAACAAAATAGTAATATTTATTTTAACCTGAAGCAAAATATCAATCACCCGCGGATTGACAAAGACACATCAATCTGTCGCTATGGAAAACCAACTCCATTTAATTATGAGTGACTATCTATTTATACCTTTTCATTGATTGATGCATATTCAATCAAACTTCTCTCGTCCTACTTTGAATCCAACAGTTGTCAGTTTCTTTGCAGATATGTGGTCGTATTTGTCTCTTTGCGGAGCAAAATTAGCCGGAGTAAAAAAAAAAAAAATTGGTGGGCTGAGGAGAAAAAGAGAGAAACAATTGAAGAAAGAGGAGAGAGGTAAAAAAATTGGTTCAAATCAAATGTAAAATTTTTAGTGAAAAAATCATATTAAACATATTAAAAAAATTCTCTCTTTGCGGAACCAACCAAGTCAAATCAAACTGAATCGAGACATCTGATCCCTTAAAAATAGTTTTTTACTATATTACTAAAATATATTTGGTTAAGAAATTAAATACGTGTCCAATCCAACATGATATTGATCGCCACCTATTCAGCGGCACACGTTTTCCCACGAAACCTTCGTTTCGTTCATATTTTTTTTATATATATATATATATATATATATATATATAAAGGTTATATTTATATATTTTTTTTTACAATCTCTTACAATTATAATTTATTATTGTTGATTTCCGTCGATCAACGATTATCATATATGAAATATTTTTCCATATATATATATAAATATGTTTCTCAAGTTATTTGAGATATCTTTATCTTCGGTCATTAAATCATAACCGTACAAAGATAGATAAATTGTGATAAAGGAAGAAAGAGAAAAATGAAATAATAACCATTTGAAAGTGAATCAATTAATATCAAAAAAATATGTAAACAAAACTATGTAATTTTTGAGTGATAGGAGATAAATATATTTCAAACAACTTGAAAAATATTTTTCTTATATATATATATATATATATATATATATATATATATATATATATATATATATATATATATATATATATATATATATCAAGATTAATATTTGGTATGGGTCATTTGTCTGGTGTCTGGTATGGGTCATATAAATTTTGACTCTCCTTATATATATGTCATTTGTCTGGTGTCGTGTCAACCCTCAAAAAAATTGTATCATGTTCGTGTTCAAGATTTTGACATGAATAAAAATTTGTGTCATTTTCGTATTGCAAGACTTTGTATTGTGCCAATTTCATGTCATGTGTCTCAACCTATTTAGCACCTCTACTTATATGGATCTTACTGGCTGGCCCACTAAATTGTGCGTGTGAAGCTAATATAAGGAGTAAAATCTTTTTGGGTCCCTAATAATAAATATGGTCCTCACTTTAGTCTCTTAAAAAAAATTAGTTACATGGTCCCTATGAAAATCAAAGTGGAGCATTTTAGTTCTTTTGAGGGACTAATGCGGGTCTTTTTTTAATTTATGAAGTACCACGATTTCAACTAAATGAGTCCACTTTGAATTTCTTAAGGACCTCAGCATTTTTTTTTGTAAGAAACTAAAGTGGGGACCGTGTTTTTTTGTTAAATACCCAAAATTGGCTTTACTCTTCATATCTCAAATTTGAAAATTTTCGTATTAAGTAACGTGTGGATAAATGTAAATTAAAATTATTAATGTGTCTTTACTGATTAAGTTTTTAATTTTTTTTTACAAAAATTATTATTTTTAAAATAAATTAAAACCAACATGTATTCGCATACATTACTTTTGACCATTTTATATAAATATTAATTGGAAGAGATTTTTATATGTTCAAAGGGAAGAAAATCTCTTCCATGGTACACATATCTAACCTTTTTTTTTTTTTTTTTGATATTACATAGAATCGAACAGCAAACCTAACACCCCTTGAACACACCCAACACCACTAGGCTAACCCTAGTGGTCACATATCTAACCTTAAATATTAGTAGGGAACTCACACGACTAATAAAATAACATTTATCGAATGTTGGATATGCTCGTGGAGAAAGAAACTTCCTCCATGCTTGAGCATGAAAATTTTGTCATTATAATCTGAATCTCACACATAATGAGATGAGCAAGAAGTCTACCGTTGTTTGTTTTTATTTTTGCGTAAAGAACATTTTATGCTTATGTTACTCTGTTTATGGACCGTTTGCTTAAATATTGTCAAAAGCAATTTTTTTTTATAACATTGTCAAAAGCAATTTGGTTAACCTTAAATAATGAACCAAACCGAAACTACTGTGTGCAAATACTTTTTTTTAACCGAAGACTAATCTCTATCGAGGACCGTCGGACCCAAATCCATTTTTTCCATTTCTACGCTCGAACTCGAGACCTCTGGTTAAGAGGTTTAGGCTCATTATCACATGTGCCCAAGGAGTTTGGTACTTTGTGCAAATACTTGTTACTTATACACGAGCTCAATTAACAATTATAAAAAATTCTTTTCACAAAAGATAAAAAAAATCAATACATATAAGAAAGCAGGAAGAGGACATTGGGATGTAACTCTTAAAATTTTCGCCATCCTCAATGCTGTTGAATTCTGATGCTTTTTATACGAAGATGCAACGTTTTCATGCCTATAATTAATAGGCATGAAGCATTCTGCAAACACATTTGCACTATGTCAGGCATGATAATCAAAAGATAATCTTTGATACTTAAAATATTTGTATTGTTTCCATCAAACCACTCTCTCCAACATTAACAGTGTTCTGCTTCAATGCAGATTCCAAGGCTCCAACATCTGCTGGATCAAAATTTCAAATAAGATTTTTATATTAGGTGCCCCTATTAATCATAAAATTTTGAAGCAGAGCTTTTATTTCTCTTTAGAAAAAAAAAAGTTCTAGGAAAGACAAATCTGAGCAAATTATGAAAGCGCAAATAGAACTTGTGAACGACAGAAAAAAAATTAACCATGATTTCGATATAGACAACTTTGGTTAGAGAATATAATATAAATCATTTAAAAAGACCGTCACCTACTAATTAAGGTTTTGGGTGAACGGCCCTCACCGCCCCCTGTAACAGCCCGTGTTAACCCGGATTGTTATCATACTATCGTATTAAGCCTCGCTTAATTAAAATGCGGAATAACTTTTTCTTTAATTCAATTATGACGTCATTAACTTTACCAACTTGATTACTTAATCATTTTCATAAAAATACTGCCTGTATGTAAATTGCAAGACAACTAACTGAATACCTCGTACATAAATATAAGGTGAGTATCTAATACCACAGGACTACAACACGTAGCCTGGGTCAAAATCCTGATACTTTAATTACAACATTAAAATAAAAGGACAATAACACAATCACGTGGCATGGACAAACCCCATGCTCACCAAATAAGGCAACAATGCCCAATATCAGTCATAACATAAACTTAACATAAATGAAGCAGAAAACATAACAGCAGTCAAATAAACAGCAATCCACAACCAGCACGTCAGCATGTCATAAATATCAACTCAGCTATGGCCTCCTGCCACCTGAGCCCTCAACATTACCTGATCCTGAAATAAGCGTCCCCAAACGTGGGGTGAGATCTCTAACAAGAAATCTCAGTAAGACAAGGGGTCCTCAAGGAGTCTCCACCCCAAGCTCACTTACATGTGTAATATAAGTTCTAAAACAGTATTACAGTATAAGTTCTAAAATCATGCGATGCAGCAATTAATCATGTCATGTGTGCTTTCAAATCTACTGGCCAGAGAAATGTAGGAATACGTCTATGCCTACATGAGTACATGGATACTACCTGCACCTCACCCACATGCTTCTCCATCTTGTATGTACTACATACTCAGGATTGCCGTCTAGGTGGACACCACATGCATATCATAAAAGCTCATTACATATAAACAGCTCAACAGCATTTCCAAAATAATAAAGCATGTAACACAGCATGCATAAACCCATCCCCATGGGACATGGTGGAACATCAAAATGGCTAAACCGAGGACACGAAAGCTTACCTTGCAAGCTAGCTATCCAAGCCAAGAGTCCAACCACTCACAAGTCCACAAACAGCAGTATCACAATCTGATATGGACCAATAATACATCAATATTTATGCACAACAAGCATACAATTTAAAGACTACGCCTTTCCTTTACGTTTTACGTCTTAAGGCTTCCAACAAAGCCATAAGCCCTAAATCATGTGATTCTGACTTAGTTCATTAATTACAGAAGTTCAACTTCCTTAAACTAGGGTCCACACACACCCAATAGCTTACTGTTCATACAGTAAAGCTACTGTCTGCGCAGAACCCAGGATATCCGGATATCAGAAGGGGCATATCCGGATATGCCATATCCGGATATCACACTGGACATATCCGGATATGTCATATCCGGATACCCAGATCCCATATCTGGATATCAATATCCGGATACCATATCCGGATACTGATATCCGGATATCTATTCGACAAATATCCGGATATCTCACGACAGAATGCAGTTTCTGCATTTCGTGAATATCCATCCCAAAGATCCAACTTTTAACACATGTACACGTTAAAGCATGCATCTTTAAGCATATACAAGTTCATTTAGGTGTTGGTTACTTCATTTTAACTTTTTACATGTCAAGACATCAACTTTAAGCAAGATAAACTCATGATCATGGTGAGGTAACTTACCAAAGCTCAAAACAAAGGCAAGTTGTGCTCTTGGAGCTCTCCCAAGGTTCCTCAAACTCAGCCTAAGTAGGAGCACGAAAATGGCACTTCAAGATGGGTTCTTGCACCACAAGAAGGCACTTTGAAGCTCACAATGACTACCACAAGGTAGCCATCACTAAAGCTCCAAACCCATGCTCACTAACTACACTCACACAGCAGTTGACACTGCCCAAGAACACTCCTTTCACTCTCACAAGGATGATCACAAGTGTGTAGGAAGGAAGAAGGAGGAGAAACCAAGCCAAAGGTGAAAACTTGATCCTCAAAGGTTGAGGGAAAGGAATGGAACAGTGATCACACTCCCTCAGCCACCAACTCACGTTCTGAATAGTAAACCTAGGGTTGTGTGCCTTAGTGTGCCTATTTATAGGCACATGGCCACTAATCGCGCAGTATTAGCCTTAATCGCAAAGTAAAAGATCTTGATCTCAAACTTCGGATTCTAGACCTACGCATTTTTCTAAGATTTTTCATATTTTTATTTTATTTTTCGGAGCACCTTTCCGGTACGCGCTTTTCCATAGCCAGTATCAGTTCTGGCATCAGATTACGTCATTTTAACTTGAAACTTGTTTTACAAGTCCTACATAATATTCTAGTAATTATCATGCATTCATTATAATTTTCCGGGATACTTTTCCGGTACGCATTTATACCGAGTAGCAGAACCGGTATCTGCGCTTTTCTTCCGAAAAGCGACTTTCATCATTTTTGCTCACTCAATATAATTATCTAAGCCCATTAATAATTATTAGGATCAATTATGGAATTATTTCCTAATTATCATAATTAATTTACTAATTACCTTAATTAACGGTGCGGGTTCTTACACCCCCACTTTCAGGTGAAATTAAGAAAAACACGAGACAGACCAAAAAATTGGCTCATGTAGTACAAGGCAGACCAATAATGAGTTTGTGTCATATTCCACGCTTTAAGCCCAAAAGGGCTCTTGCGTAAGGGGGTGTGTCAGAGAATATAATATAAATCATTAAAAAATGCCGTCACCTACTATCTTAAGATTTTGGGTGGAATGGTTCTTTAACTACTCCAACAACTCTTTAAGCCACCCTAAGAAACATGACAACATAAGAAGCACTTTCAACAGCATACAATTAAACCACCAATTAAGTGGATGATCATATACCGTGATCCCCATCTTTGGAATCACAGCCTTTATGAATATTCTAGCCTCTTGCAACAATCCCTAGTGGTCACAATATTTCCACCAGGTGGAATCAGTGCCATTAACATGACTGTGCTAGCACACATCACTGAATTCTAGCACTATATACCATTTATTTCTCGGCAAGTGATGCAGCTGAGATCAAAAAAATAACATAGACGTTTTGTAGCATTCTTAAATGGGAAAACCTTTTGTCCATTTAAGAGACACAAGTTATTTCTTTTTAGCTGTTTATAATTATGTACTCCATAGAATACATAGTTATAATATTAAAATTGTATTTTTTTTTCCCTATTTTCCAACTCAGTCAAAGGGTTCTGAAGAGAAAAAATGAAGTACAACTATAATATTGTAACTATGTACTTCTTGGAATACATAATTATAAGCAGCTAAAATAACACAGCTTTTGTTCTTTAAAAGAATAAACTATTTTCCCATTCTTAAATATAGGAAAAATTAAGACAACTAGATTAATTGCATAAGGTTATATGGAGCGGCAAAGTTCACGGACTGCCTTATTGATCTGCAGAATTCTTGTATAAAGATATGGAATTTGTTGGCAGAGGAACCAATTTCTCTTTTTCTTCAAGAATTAGCAGCTTCTAATTTGGCAATTATGCAAATGCAAAGATTAAGTGAGTATTGGCATTGATGTTAGCACCGAATTATATATATTAATATTATATTATTTTATGTTATTTAAGTGTTTTGGGCTGTTTAATTAGTGTTGATGCACGTAAATAGGCCAAAAGAGTTTAAGTTAAGGCCCAAGTAAAAAAAGAGAAGGTAAAAAAAAAAGAGAGAGAAATATTTGGCTTGTTTCTTACATGTTTTATTATATTTTTACTTTCAGCTCACATAAAAAAAGAAGGCAGCACGTAGGACAATCAAAGGAGCAACTCAACCATTGGATGAAGAAGAAGGGGACGACCATGATGAAAGGGAATTTTCTGAGTTTTTAGAAAGTAGAATAGGATATAAGAGATATCAGATATCAGATTTTAAACAGAGAGTTAGTTTTAGTCTTCGTTGCTTTTCGTTTTGAAAGATTCTGAGTGTTTTTTATTTCTTGAAAGCAAGCATTGTTCTTCCAAATTTTTGAACTCGAAATGCACTGACAACGCATCTTCTAGGAAAGGAATCACGGATCTACATGCGAGCTATTGTTTCACATTTCTGCAAGTTTTCCTCCTTAGATCTAGTTTAGGAACTTTGATGCTTGAAGGACCGGTTCATTACTGCACGAAATTTGGTAATGCATGTTTCTTTACTTTTTAGATTTGCAATATTTCTGATAATGGATTTCTAATTTCTTTTCTGGGTGTGTTAAAATGATTGGATAAATATTTTTGATGTTCTTTGTTACTGTTTGTTTTATCTCATTCGATTGATTCTTTCACTTTTCAACTCAAGAAATTCATGGGAATGAAACTTGAGTTTTTCAACAAAAATAACTTGGGAAATGTATTTTTGTTAAGATTCAACTGAACCCTTCTGGATTAGGGATAATCAAGGGTGATTTCTGATAAATTTTCTAGAAAGATTTCAGAACCTTTGGGAAAAGATCTTCTTGAACCTTAATGTTGATTTTGGGAAGTTTCAATTAAACTAGCTGTAGTACTTCAGAAATTGAGATAAACTCGCTGTAGTATTGAACGAAATTTGCAGGAATGCAAATATTTTTGTGTCATCCATGATTTTAAATACTACCCAGAAGCTTTTTAAAAACATTGATAAATCAATTCTTACTTTTTACATTAGTTTTGATAATTGATAAAGAATACAAAACTTTCTTGTTACAAAAACCAATTAAATTCCAATTACAGAATTTTTAATTCAGATAAATAAATAGAAAATACTTCATACCGTTCCCCGAGAACGATACTTTTTCTTCGGAAAAATACTACTCAACAAATGGCGCCGTTGCCGAGGATCGGTGTTTGATTTTATTTTCTTTTTGTGATTCTGTTTTAGCATTCTTAATAAATATTTTTTCTTCTTCTTTCTTTATCCTTTCTTACGTATTGGAGATGAAGAAGAAAATTGTACACTTGCATACCTATACATTAAATTGGATAGGCAGTGCTAAATCTTTAACTGGCAGCACCCAATTTAATAGCTTTACTCTTCAATGGGAAGAAAAGCATAAAAGATTATCCCAGAATGCAAAATTGAGTATGATTTAAATATCTTAATATACACCTGCTACCAGGTGAAATCATAGTCTAACAATAGCAGGATTTCCAAATTAATTCATCACATTTCACATGTTTTTGGTTCATATAAAAATGACACAATCCATTACAATTGTTTGATTACATGTTGCAGCTGAGATCTTCCATGATTTTGTAACATATTCCAGAGGCACTGTCAAGGCAATGACTAACTCTGCTAGCTACAATTAGTTAAACAGCTAGAAATTCAAATTGTACTGTTATGCCAGCTAGTGACGCACTCTACACTAGATAATAGTTAACCTATATATCAAATTGATGTGTTTATGCAATCCAATTAAAGGGAGAAAAAGGGTAAGGAACCTGAAAGCAGATAACAAATTCTTCCTCTTTGTCAAAATAGAAACCATTGAACTTATCAAGCAAACTTCGTTCAGAACCCAATTGAGCCATGCCTGAAAAGGTCCACTTATAAAAATATGAAAAGGTCCACTTACAAAAATACATAATCGTATTATTTTGTGCTCGAAAATACTAATCTCACATTTAAAGAAAGTACGGATATATTAAGAAATAATAAATAAATAAAAATGTAGCAACTCCCATATTTTTAGGGGTGTGCAAAAAAATTTGTTCACTTGACCTTGACCTGTCTTTGATCTGACCTATAAATACCTACTTTCTTGAACTAGTTTTAAATACTGGTCCACTTTTATTTGGGTCAATTATAGACACTTATTTTAATAATTGACTCATTGACCCAAAACTTGATCTATATCCATTATGTGAAAAAAAAATAATCACAATTGCAGTTTTGTTTTTAGGGTTCTCACTTTTCTCTGTTGACATTCTTCCAACTCCACCGAAGAGGATCAGCTAGCGCAATTACAATTGCAGTTTAAGGTATGCTTCTCGACGTTTATTGTGCTCAATCCTAAGCTGATTAGTTGATTTAAACCCAAATGATATGTTATGCCTAAATACCTTATTGCTACCATGTTTTGCTATAATGATCTTTGTTATTGACTTTGGATCTAACTCTCTAATCCTTCCAACATCGCCTCCTTCATTTTCATAACAAGCATTAGATTTTCTTTCTCTCTATTTCTTCATTTTTTATTTTATTTTAATGGTTTTTACATCAGCTTTTTTCTCTCTCTTGGATTTTGTTGTTCATATTCTCTCCGATGTAACTCATTGTATTTGGATTTTAAAATTAAAATACCTTTTTTTGTTAAAAAAATTACATTCCTTTATTTAATTAATAAATATCAAATTTATTATAAAATTTATAAATTTTAAAACAAATAAATAATTAAATTACATGAATTTAAAAATTAAATCAATAACTATAAAAAAAATCAAATTAAAAACATGTGTTGAAACCAAGTCAAAAATGGATCAGGTCGGATTTTACCCGATTTTGAAACTAAGTCAGACTCACTTCATAAAACAAGTCAGGTTAGATCTGACCCGATTCTGAAATAGTTCAAAAAAATTCAAATTTGGTCAGATCAGACTTTGATCAAATTAAACCGGTTGGGTCAAAATAGCTGACCTATAAAAATCAATCAAGTTGGGTTGAGTCGGAAGAAAAAAACTGACCCGACCTCCTGACTATCTTTATGATATGAATAAATTTTTATATCTCGGAAATACGGAGAAGAATGCCGAAGTAGAAAGCAATGAGAGATGGAGAAGTGAAAAAGCTGAAGAGAAGAAAGAGGACGACGAGGAAGAAGAAGTGGATTTGATTCATGCCTTGGAACTCTTCTCTTCAAGCCTCTCTCTAGGGTTTTATTCTCTTTCTCCTCTCTCTAGGGTTTCGAGTTCCCAGAACTATAGCTACTTGATTTGATTCTTCTTCCGATTTTTGCGTGCTTCACATTCGGATTCGGATCCAAGCACTCTCATATGTTATCCGCTTGGTTTTGGATCCGAAACTTGAACATTCTTCAGTCCCTGATTCAACCTTTGACTCAGTAAATGGCATTGAATTTTGCTTCTCAGTTCATGGTTACAGTAGCTTATTATATAGAGAGTTCAATATTCAAGCAGATTTTTTATTCTCCGCTAGCTATTCTTTTTTTCGGCTTCTGAAATAACAG
Source organism: Gastrolobium villosum (assembly GCA_032173675.1). Lineage (NCBI taxonomy): Eukaryota > Viridiplantae > Streptophyta > Magnoliopsida > Fabales > Fabaceae > Gastrolobium > Gastrolobium villosum. The sequence goes on from JAVKPL010003462.1 coordinate 155,085, forward strand.
TTTGGATATTTATATTGGAAAATAATAATTATGGTTATCTTTAGCACAATTTACTAGTTTCTATGTGGGTTGTGGATTTGTGAACTTATTTTTAATTCAACAAGAGAAATTATGATTATTTCACCCATTTGTTTAAGACGTGATTGATAATAAAAAAAGAAAAATTATTTTCTCCAACCGTAGGAGATAACATGAAAAGATGTGCATGAAATTTCTTTTTTTTTTATTTTTCTTTAACTTGTGGGCTCCACATTTTTATTAGTATAGGAAAAAAAACTTCTCTCATGTTAAATGAGATAAGTATTACCCATAAAAAAAATACTTGCTCTTTGAAATCACTTTCTTGGCTTTTCTTCTTTTCTAATTATATTACTAATATGATTTTATTGTATCTCATGCAGCATGGAAATTTACGTAGAAGGAGCTATTCTTAATTATTATTGTTCGTAAGAAATGCTATACGTAATTTCTTAACTTTAAAGCCACTAATTTCATTTCTTATTTTTCTATAATGCAGAGCAAACGGAGGGTTTTGTTTTACATTAGTCCTCCAAACTTTTTGATGGTTCTCCTTAAACACAGGTACTTAATTTGGTAAATACGCAATTTGTTAACATAAGTGGGTTTAATCTTTAATTGAATATGGTTGTTCTGCACACAGCTTTTACAGTTGAGTTGATCACTTTATCATTGTATAATTACTAAAATTGAGAAAAAAAAAATATAGCCTTATCTGAGTAACTAAGGTTTGCAATGTCATTCATACTTGAGCCTTCTCTTGATTTACTATTATTACTACTGTTGCTACTCCACTCGTGTTCTTCAAGAAATCCTCTGTATTATTTGCTCTCTTGTTTGCCTTATGTTGTTGGTTGAAGATGGATTAGTTATATGGTTTTGAGTTAATATTTAGTTTTCTAAATTTATTTGCTAATTCAGGTAGTTTATTATATGATTTGAGTTATTATTTAGCTTTCTAAAGTATTTAGTATAAAATGGGAATATTTATATTGTTAAAAGCATACTACCTATAGCATGTTCACCTACCAACATAAATTGATACTTTGATTTTGAGATAGTCTTTCTCAATGTGGGCTCAATTTATTTATATCAGAAAAATGTTTCTGCAGTTACTGCAGATAAGTTATCTATACTTACTTTCAAAACGACATCGTTTTGCTGCTTGCCTTTGCTTGAAATTGAGGTTCTAAAATCTATAAAAGTGTTTAGATGTATATTATTCAAATTCCAAGAAGTTAACTAGATATGGATGAAAAGCTTAAAACTCCTACTTTCAAATGGAAAAAGAATCACACAAAAACTCCATACATATGTAAAGAAATATATGTCACACAGCTAGGTCAAAAGATTATATTTATGTCACAAGGTTGAATATATGTGGTGAGAAGGCACACAAAGACTATTTCATGAAACCTATAAAAATAGGGACAACAATCATTTTGCCACGTTATTGGCAAAAATTTATCGGAATGTTATGCTTCTTAAAAAATTTGTCAATACGCCACGTCACCAAGAAAGCTACAGCACCTGTCGTTTTATGTTTGGACACGTGGCAGCGAGTTTGAGGTCTCGTAAACTCGCTGAACAATCCAACATTTTTTCAATGAGTCAATGTGTCAGGCTTAAGTTGCTTTACTGTACAGTGTTGCGTGACATTTTGACAATTGGAGAGAGAGACAAAAGTCGCTGAATAGTGCAGAATTTATAGGGCAACGTGGCATATGCATATAGAGTGTCCATGAGAAAACGATAAAGACGATTTAATATCTAATAAATGTTGATTTGTTTTTTGTTTTCTTTTTGAAAAATATAATAAAAATAATAAAAGATGATTTTCTCTTCCAAGTAGCATACGCGAACATGGAAAACATTTGACAGTTACATGATTCAAACCTACCGTTATCAGTATAATGAATTAATCAATTTTGCGATTTTAATGCCCAATAAATGCTGATTTTTTTTTGTTTTTTTTTTTTGGAAAATATAGTAAACAATAAAGACAATTTGTTTTAAGGAAATATTTGATATAATTTTATTGATTTTTAATTTAATGTCCAATATTTCTTTTTGCAGAATTGATTAATTCATTGGACTAATATAACTTTAAGAGAAATATTTGATATAACTTTATTGATTTTTAATTTTGATTTATTGCAGAATTGATTAATACATTGGGCTGATAAGGTAGGTTTGAATCATGCAACTGTTAAATGTTTTCCATGCTTGCATATGCTATTTGGAAAAGCAAATCGTCTTTATTGTTTATTATATTTTCAAAAAAAACAAAAACAAAATATAAATCAGCATTTATTGGACATTAAATCGTCCTTATCGTTTTTCCATGGACGCTCTATATATGCATATGCCACGTTGTACTATAGTCTCTACACGATCCAGCGACTTTAGTCCTCTCTCTCCATGTGTCAAAATGTCACGTAATGCACTGTACATTAAAGCGACTTAGGCTTAACACATTGACTGGTTAAAAAATGTAGAACTGTTCAGCAAGTTACGTGGCCTCAAACTCGCTGCCATGTGTCTAATCATAAAACACCAGGTGTTATAGCGTTTTTGGTGATATGGTATTTAGGAAAAAATTTAAGAGGTATAACATTACAATAGATTTTTGCCAATAACGTAACAAGATGGTCGTTGTCCCATAAAATTAATAAGCTAATGCTTGAGCTACATATTGACTTATTGCTTGGCAACATGTGATGCCGTAGGGGAGAGCAGGGTGCCATGTGACAGCCTCTCATGAGAGGGTGTTGGTTCAAACTTTATTTGCGTTAATATACATATATCGCAAGATAATTATGAGATATTTTTCATGTATTCCAATATATCTATATATATTAATCTCCTAAGTTTAAGATTTCAGTGTCCCACAAACTGACGTCAAGAAGAAAATCGGGCCAAGTTTGAGCTTGTGTTTGAAAGTCACAAGCTTTGGTTGTTATTGAAGTAAGCTCTTCATCCCAAAGATCCGTCGTAAGAATCCCATCTCCAATTTCTCCCTTGTTGTCTAGCAAAGTTTCGCACCAATTCATGGACCCTGATGAAACTGCAACTGCTTCAGTTATATCAACTTTGGTACTACATTGATCTGAGGTAATGAATTTCCCTTGCAACCAAGATGATGTTTTTGAGAAAGTTAGAGGCAGAGGCTTTATTACTTCATGGGGTTTCACTGTTTGGGCCTCGTGCTTTAAGTTCTTGTCTTTCTTGTGAGAAGAATTCACTTTCCTCCGCATGCAAGTGTTCCAGTAATTTTTCACATCGTTTGGAGTTCTTCCAGGAAGTCTTCCTGCAATCAGTGACCATCTACATATATAGACCAAATATTTTTTGTTTAATCAAAGCCTTATTGAACTTAACTTTATATATTTTATACGAGGAGGAATATTCTTACTACCAAAATTTTCTACTACCAACTTACTACCTATCTAATCACCATTGAATCAACATTTTCTCTTTTTTTTCAAAAACTTTTTAACATTCTCTCTCCTTGATTCAATGATGATTAGATAGGTAGTAAGTTAGTAGTAGAAAATTTTGTAGTAAGAATATCCTCCCTCATTTTATATACCGGGAAAATTATATTTACAAGTTTTTTTTGTTGAGGAGGGATATTCTTACTATCAGAATTTCCCAGTACCAACTTACTACCTATCTAATCACTATTGGATCAACATTTTTCTCTCTCCTCATAAACTTTATAACATTCTCTCTCTTTGATTCAATGATGATTAGATTGATAGTAAGTTGGTAGTAAAAAATTTTGATAGTAAGAATATCCTCTCTCTTTTTTTTGTTTACAAACTACACTAAGTATGATCGGTCATACTTCAATCAAGAGTGTATGACCTGTCATACTTAGTGTAATTTGTAAAAAAAAATTGGAAATAGATCCTTCTCCATTATATATATATATATATATATATATATATATATATATGGGTAAAGTGAGTGTCATTTTTTGTGTGTAAAGTGGGTGTCATTTTAAATTATGTAAAGTTGTGTCATTTTAAGTGAGAGAAAGAGATAGATAAAAGAGAGAGAGTGAATAAAAAAAATAAAGATGTAGGTCTCACCTCTTTATAAAAGTGAAAGGATATAAATTGTGTCATTTAAAAGTAGAAACACTTCTCTCCGTTCAGATATACAAATAAACTTAATTTTTTGTTAATGAATAGTTTATGTATCTTATAACCTATTAGTCTCTAGTCTTCTTTCAGATATACAAATAAACTTACTTTTTTGTTAATGAATAGTTTATGTATCTTATAACGTATTAATTCCGAAATGTTGCATATATTTCTTTTTGGTTTTCCTCCTATCTCAAAGTTTGTACATAGCATATTTATGAGATACATATTACATATACATATACATACCTGTTCCCCAGAAGCTTATGCAATCTGATCATCAAATCAACCTCATCTTGACTGAATTCTCCTCGCTTTATATCTGGTTGAAGATAGTTGAACCACCTCAATCTACAACTCTTGCGGCATCTGTTCAAGCCTACGGAACACAAGAAGATATACATGTTAGGTTTTCCTGGTGCAACGATCGATGCTCCACAGTTAAGGAGGTTGCATTACATCTATTCCAAAAGGAATGAAAAGAATGGGAGAAAAAGAATAAGATAGAAAACACACCAGCTCTTTGAGGAACAAGGTGCCATTTTCCCGCCCCATATAGTTGGACGCATGCTTTGAGAAGGTCATCTTCTGATTTACTCCATGCGCCTTTCCTCACACCTGATGTTCCTTCCATGTGATCAAGTGCTTGATCGTAGCGCACTAGACCACAATTATAGGCTTAGATTCGCTATTTGTTCATCTCTATCTCTATTTGTTCCACTCTTTAAAGTAACACCGGTCTATATATATATCGGGAAATGTAAAGACAATGTTACACGAAAACTACTGTGACTAATAAAATCACGGGCTCCACAAGTTTTTCTTTACTTTTCTTATCTCACTTTCTCTCTTTCTCCGTTGCTTAGTCTCAGGAAAATTACTCTTGCTTCCAACAATATGATACAAACATAAACCATATATATATATATATATATATATATATATATATATATATATATATATATATATGAAATTCGTTAGATCAAAAAAGATTAACGGCTCTGATTTGTAAGCATGTGACACCATTGATCATTTTTTTATCTAATGGCTATCAGATGAGGTGTCAAATTTCAAATTTGACACATATATATATATATATATATATATATATATATATGAGATAGGATCTTTTAACATCAGTGTCAAATTTCAAATTTGACACCTCATCTGAGAGCCGTTGGATCAAAAAAGATCAATGGTGTCACATGCTTACAAATCAGAGCCGTCGATCTTTTTTTATCCAACGGCTCTCGGATGAGGTGTCAAATGATACATATATATATATATATATATATATATATATATATATATAGGGTATGATGTGTGTCAACTCACTGGATATAAGCATTTGTCCGGTGACTAAATCATAACCGTACAAGAGTGAATCAATGGTGATAAAAGAGTAGAGAGAAAAATGGAATCATAACAATTTAAAGGTGAATCAATAAATATAAGAAAATAAATAAATAAAACGATATAGTTTAATACTAACTTGACCATCTAGTAACATAACAAATAATAAACCATATATATATATATATATATATATATATATATATATATATATATATATATATATATATATATGAAAAAAGTTGTTCTTTTAACATGTATAGTATTATATACTTCATATAATACATAATTATAATTGCTAAAAAAGATACATCTTTGTTTCTTTAAAAGAGTACACACTTAATTATATATAGACACACACTGATAAAAGTTCAGGTCAATGCATGTATAGGTGGCAAATATGTGCCTTTTTCTACTTTTTTTTTTTTTTTCGTTTTTCGTTTTTTTTTTTTTTTTTTTTGTGCGCGCGGATATTCTACTATTGCTCTTATTGAGCTTGTACATAGATTACTACCATCTGATGTCATATAGTTTCATTAGATCTTGTAATATTTCCGATGCTGCCTCGTCATACCCCTGCGTAAGTGCGCTGCTGTATATTTAATATTTTTATTACTTAAAAATTAAATATATATATTACAAGATATATTTATATATATACGCTGATAAATGTTCAGGTCCATGCATGATTTGGTGTGCACATATCGCTTGGGTTCAATTAATGAGGTAAACTAAATTGATTTTAAAAAATGTTTCGGTTTCTTAAGCAATGTCTTGGATTTAAATTTTTGTACATGTAAAATTATTCTTTTAGGAGAATTTACCTTACGATTGATTACGTGGATGTTACCAACTCGAACATAATTGCCTCCAATATATATATATATATATATATATATATATATATATATATATATATATATATATATATTCGGTTTTTGAATCGATTTGAAAAAAAAAAAAAAACAATTCTTAAACTGGTTCAGATAGATATTATATATGTGGTTTGATTTAATTTATTTGATTTTTTACACTAATGAAAATAAATATGATTCGGTTTTTAATAATCGATAAACGATTTGATTCTTGAACCAATTAAAAAAAATTCAAACCTTAAATCGATTCGTTTTTTTTTTTTAATTGAAATTGAATCAATTCACTTTCAGTTGAGTTCAATTGATTTTTTGTTTCCGCCCCTACATGGATGTGTTGAGTGCCATGTTTAGGTTGTGCATACAACTCTTTCGGAATCAATTTTTTTTTTAATTTATATTCCCGATAATAGAAAATTCATTTGGTAAAACGGATTTATCTTTTTTGTTCATGTGATGAAATAGTTTAATTTTTGTGTTGGGAAATAGAAAAAAGAATTAAAAAAAACTTTTCTTTTTTGTTCCAAACACAAAATGTGAAACATTTGTCCCTCTCAATCACTCTCCACCACTACCATCACCGCCACCGCCACTAACCACGACCATCATCACTACCACTGCCGTCACCACCAGCACCATGCTACTGCCACTACGCCACCATCGTCACCACTACCATCATTGTCACCAACCACTACCATCATGCCATCACCACCACCACCATCATGTATATGTCACCCCCATGCCATCACAATTGCCACCACACTACCACCACTACAACACCACCACCATCGCCATTCGCCACCAATACCACAACCGCCACCATCACCACCATTACCACGCCACTGCCACACCACCAATACCACCACTCCGCCACCACCACCATACCATATGAAAAGGAAAGTGATGACCTACAAAAAATTTATGTTTAATAGAAATTTTTTATTATATTATTTGTTACGTTATCAAATACAATTCTCATTATCGGTACAAAAATAAAACATGTTATCAAACATATTTTTTTCTGAGAAACTTTTTCAAGGCACAAAAATATGACATAATTGTTTCTTTTCAGGAATAGTGCCAGAAGACAGAATAATTATCATGCACATCCTCATTGTCCATAAAACTTCATTCTTTACACCTATCTTTTACACATTGCTTTTATAAAAAAATGGAAGAGATAAAGGGGAAACAAAGTGAATACATTTTTTCCGGGAGGTATGAATCATAATTGTAGGAATACCTTCATTTCTTACAACCATCTTCTACAAGTTGCTTCCATTGTTAAATGATGCACGCGCAACAAAATGAGTTCATAATGGATATGTGACATCATTCAGACATCTTCATATAAAAAGTTTAAGCTTTTTGGTTTAATCTTTTAAGATAGTTGATATTTTATATGAATAATGTCTTTCTTACCAAATGATTAAAAAAATGATTTTTTTATTTCTTATTTATTTTAGGAGAAATTTTTTTGAAGCTAAACCTATTTGTATTTGAATGTTAAAATTAAAAATTTCTTTTTAATTATAAAATTATTTAAAAAATATGTAAAAACAAATCATTGGAGTAAGTTTGATGGTAGCAATGGAGATAGGGTGGTGGAGGTGGGGTGATGGTGATGGCAATAACGGCGGTATGAGGGATGCTGGGATGGTAGTGACAATGGTAGAGGTGGTGATGGTGAGATGTGGTGGCGGCAAACAGGGAGATGAGATTGGTTGCGGTTAGGATTGGGATGGTGGTAGCAACTAGGAGTGGGGTAGTAGTGATGGCAAAATGTGATGGTGGTGGCAACAATGATGATGGAGTAGAAGGTGGAAGAGAGGTGACGGCGAGGAGGTGAGATTTGTTGAGGTTGGGTTTGGAATAAATTTTGAATTTGAAAAAAACTATTTAACTTTAAACTTTTACTTTTTTAGAAGAAGTTTTAATTGAAATCCAAAAAAAAAAAAAAAAAGAAGTTTTAATTTTTACAAAAATAGATTTTTTACTTTTTTGTAATTTTTTTTTTTTAAATGAACATCCAACCACTTCTTGTGTAACGAGAAGAATTTTATTATATTAAAAAAAAACTTTAGAGAAAACAAAAAATTCATCCAAATAGATTCTATGATTTTTAAGGATTGGGTTCTCTGCAGTATATTTAAAAAAAAATAAAAATGAAGATGATCGTGATCTGTAATAACACGAAAACTTATTATATATGAGGTGAACCAGAGGTCCGCGTATATACCCGGAGAAATCTTAAGTTTATGAACAAAAATAGGTTGTTATTGTATTGTTCTAAACGGGTTCTTATTCATTTGTATATATTGATTCTGATCAGGTTGCTGCTAAGTTACCATATAGTCTAAATGGAATCCCTTGGAATAGTTGGTGAAAAGCATTCTTTCTACAAATAGAGGAAATAAAATTAAGCAGGAACTAAAGAAAAATTAACAAATGCTATACTTGGTCACCATATTAGTTTAATTTCACACGAAAATTAATGTTTTTACAAGAAATTGTGAATGGTATTGTTTGATTATGTTCCAACCTCAAATTTTTCTTTGAGACAACAATAATTAAACTCACGAATCAATTTCTTTCTCATTTAAGTTGCTTCATGTAATTCAAAATAGCAGTATTATTAGATCTGACCCGGGCATCGATCCGGTCGGGTACTGGGTTATTGGGTCACTGGTCGGACCGGATGGCCCGGATACATATAGAAATATATAGATATGAACATGTAAATTCAATTATATTTTTCATATCTAAAATGAATTAAACAAATTCATTAAATAAGCTAAAAATTATAAAGCATAAAAAAATAAAAATGCACGCTATTACTATGTCAATTTAAATTGCAACTCAGAATCTTATAAACATACCTCTCAATGACATTGAACTCATATTTTTCAAATTCAACTATATTAAAATAACATATGTCACATTCTTTTAATTTATTATTCCACAAATTGCTTCAGTATTGGAAACTGAAATTTGAGGCATAGTAGAAGAGTATACTAGCAAATAAAATTATAAAAAGTCTTTATAATGAATTCTATATTTTTTCTGATAAAATGAAAAAAAATTGATTTTTTGGGTTTTTTTTTAAATGCGTGACCCGACCGGGTTAACGGATCATCGGGTTTGACCGGGTTGATGCATGACTGGTCCAATGACCGGGTCACCGGGTTCCGGGTCGACCCGGCCGGGTCAAGCAGGGTTTTACAACACTGCAAACTAGAATTATAAAAAGAAAAAAGAAAAAGAACCTAACATTAATTAGCATGGGCAATCAAGAAATTGAATTGACCAAACACAATTATCCACTTTAAAATCAAGCAATTAATATTCAAAAGGAATACTGGATACATATCACATAATCAACTTAGCAAAACCTTCACACAAAGAAAATTGAGAAACTGAAAAATCTCGGATTTTGTGAGAACTTTTGGATGGAAGTTTTTGAAAGTTGTTTTTCTTTATCTGAAAATTGTATGAGATTCTGTTCTAATATGTGTGTATAATTTCTCAGTATTTAATGTTACTTAATTAGGGGAAGGTTAAATTTACTGCTTTATTCCATTGAAAATTCTTACGAGAATGATAGTGATTACTGATCATTGGACATTTACACACAAAAAAATAACAGTTATTACTTTACGCGTGTAATTTTATGGATATGTTAATTTTTTACAACCAAAAAAAATGAAGAATATAAATATTATCAAAAAAAAATATAGTAAAGAGAGAAAAAAGAAATACACGGTCAATATATTGTCACCACAAAATTCAGGGTCCATGATTAATGAACAGACTTAATTTATCATTGGTTACTCTGATAAGCCTAATTTTTCTACAAAAATATAACTATTTTTTTTTATCAAACTTACAATTAGCCTATTTGTAAAAATAATGGAGCAACTCTAAAATAATAATTTATTAAACTTCTAAATAACTTAAAAATAAATTTTGCCCGCACAAATAACATGTCGGGCTCACCAATGATAATCAAAACAGACTCCTACGATTAAACCAGAGAAGTGAAATCAAAAGTTAACTCTTTTACTTGCAAAAAAACATGTAATTATGATTGAGATGAGTTGCGATGCAATTCAATGAGTAAGTGATACAAACTATAACAACAGAAGTTGAAACATATAAAATTGATATTTAATTAAAAATAATAAATATGAGAATTCCTTAAATTATAGATCAATTTGTATATATAACAGAAATTAATATTCTACCAAAATATTATATCGATAAAACTTAACGATAAATTTTCAATCCAAATGAATTCATATAATCTAGAAATTCATATAAGCACGTGGTCTTGGATTTAGCTCCATGCTTTGAGATTTGATTATTTGATATTGACACTTTAATTATCACTTTCATTTAGGGGTGTTCATCAACCGATTCAAACTGCGGTAACCGAACCGAAAAATCGATAATTGAACAAATCGAAAACCAAAAAATTGAAAACCGAAAAAAAACTGCAAAATTTAACTGGATTGAATCGGTTTTTGGAGAGGTTGATGAAAACATATCCAATCCAAACCGATCAAATATATTAATTCCCCTCTACCTACTTGGGTATTTCCCCAATTATAACCCAAGAATTTCTAAAACCAAGACTCATTACCCCATCAATTAAATCCACTAAAAATAATAGTAACGTCTCATCAAAATCTTATCTTTGTAGAGCTTCGTATGTCATTATTAAAAAAAAATATATTATAGTTTACTAATGTTTTTGTATTTCAAAAAAAAAAAAAAAGTTACAAAGCCAATATATATAAAAGATGCTATTTGTATAATAATCATAAAAAAAAATTAGGATGTTCAAAAAACCGAAAACCGATCCAATCCAAACCAAAAAAAATTGGATTGGATCGGATCGGATTTGAAAAAAAATTCAAACCGAATGATTTTTGCTTATATAATCAAACCGAAGAGATTGGATCGGATGATTTTTGCTTCCAAAACCGATCCTATCCAGATTACGAACACGCCTATTTTCTATGATTTGCATTGCTTTGACATACAATTGGGTTGCCTCTTGAATTTTTTTAAATATTGCTTGTTAATTTTATCTTAAATCACCTTCTCCAATCTTATTTACAATCATCAAAACTATGTTGATATGGTATTCTCAAATACATCAACCTTGTGCATAGAATCCACATATTCATTTCGATTTCACATTAAATCTTAAAAAGTGGATGAGGTCATATGCATCCCTTCTTTCATGATTTGGACCATCTTGTCACATTTTCCATGGTGGGGAATCATGGAGTGCCAATGATATCATTCCCTACCAGTGGCGGAGCCACGTTCTGCGTGGGTGTGGCTTCGCCCCAGACTAAATTTTAACAAATTATATTTATTATGTGTAATTATATAATTAATTATAATTTAACCCAGCCTAAAATTATAATTTGGCCCGGGCTAAAATTTATAATTTGGCCTTATTAAAAATAAAATATTTTTTGTGAGAGATTTGGGTAAGTTGTATTAAGTTACGTGTTTGATTTCCATTTATAAATAAAAATTAAAATATATTCAATAAAATTATAAAATACTTAATAAAATTATAATTCTTTTTTATGCTTCCTGCTTAGGTGTTTTGTATCTAATATAATTTAAATATATTATGATATGATCTAATTAAAATTAAAAAAAAATACACATATTTTTTTGGCCCAAGCTCGGATGGGACCTGGCTCCGCCACTTTTCCCTACATGATCTTATTGTTTATAATTATCGTGAAAAAATAAAAACAACAGACATGAGAAGAAAGCTTTACCATATTAAAGTAACGATCATAAGGTTGAAGGAGAATAAAAGAATTACAACCCAAACCCTAGTTCTGAAAATACAAAATTGCTTCCCCAACTCAAAATGCAACAATTTATAAAGATTATTTTACCCTAATAGAATTTGGGTCACAGCAAATGGGCCAAACTATGGGTCCAACAATCTTCACCATTTTTTAAATTCCATAAACAAAAACTCAATACTTTTCACAAAAGCTCCAAAGAGAAAATTTCAACAATGAACACTAACCAAGTCCAATCAACACTTGAACTTCTTAATAGGTAAAACTTTAGTGAGCATATAAGTTTGATTATCTGCAATAGCAACCTTTTTGATGGAAAATTTTCGGTAGTAGATCTCTTATCAATAGGATAACTGGCTCAATCCGTAGCAGAGTATCCAACAACTTTAACATTACCTCTTTATCTTCATATTCAATGCCTTTTCCTGGAGATGCCTTGATATACTTAAGAATACGAATGACAACTTTTCTAGTGTTCTTGACATGGAGAATTAAGAAACTGACTTACCACACTAACTGCAAATGAAATGTCACACATAGTGACTGAGAGGTAGTTCAATTTTTCAACCAATCTTCTATATCTTTCAGATTTGAAAAGGGCTCCCCTGATTTGGTAGAAGCTTGACACTTGGATCCATAGAGGTATCAACGGACTAAGAATTTAAAAAAACAGTCTCTTCAAGAATATCTAGACACCGACACGTTCTGACATGTGGTGAGTATTATCCAATACACGATCAACTTTTTCGGATACATTTTTTTTAAGATCCAAAATTTGTTTTATTTTATTTTTTAACTAAAGATGAAACTTTAATTTATAAATCAAATATTTTCTTTTATGAAATTCAATATGAAAAAGTATAAAAATTAATTTTGCTTTATATTTATGTTATGTGATTTCAATATTTGATTAGTTACATGAATTATTATGAGCTCCTACATATACTAAATATAAATTATATTATATATAGAAAATATTTTTTAATATCTAAACATGTCTCGATGTGTTGAAAGTTTAGAATTAATATGTCGGTTTGTCGCGACATATCCTATCTCGTGTCTTGTGTCGGTGCAACATAGAATATGACTATCACTTATTATAGACAATTTTATTTTTATTTTTTTAATTAAGAGAAAAATCAGGTGAACAATCAATATGTAGCATAGCAAAAGTATCTGATACTCCCTAACAGAATTACCTCCGATTAAGAATAGCTGTGATTTAGAAAGAAAGAAAAATGTCTCGTCCTCTTTGACGATTACAAAAATTACTACATGATCAAAATTACTCTAAGTCAATAAAAAAAAAAAAAAAACATTTAAGTAATTACTTCATAAAAAAATATGCAAATATGACGCAGCTGGATTGACAAAGATACATTAACTATCACAGTGTGTCTCCGGAAACAAGCTCCGTTTCTATGACCGATGCGTATCAATAATCTAAATTGTGTCATCGTACCTTGAATTTAACACGCATCAAGGCTTGCTGCAAATAAACGGTCGTATTTGTCTCTTTGCAATGCCAACCTAGTCAAATCCAATTATCCAACACAAAAGAGACCCTCGATCCACTAAAAATGTTGTTTTTATGATATAATAGTAAAGTATGTTTGTTCACGAAATTCCCAACCAGTGAATCATACAATAGAATCGTTTCAAATTTTCAGACGTAACGTGTCCAATCCAGCATGATCACCACTAACTAGTTAGCGGCACACGTCTAACTAGTTACCACTAAACCTTCGTTACATATTTCGTAACTAATAAACAACCTTGACATACACCACTTCAAAAGTTAGCTCAAAGTTGATAGCGCCTAAGGTTAACCAATGTGGGACTACATATCTCAACGAATATGGCAAAAGGAAACATGATTAAAACAATGAGGGAAAATATTATTACTACCAAATTTTTCTACTACTAACTTACTACCTATCTAATCATTGTATCAAATAGAGAGAATGCTACAAAGTTTTTGAAAAAAGAAAAAAAGTTGATCTAATGGTGATTAAATAGGTAGTGAGTTGGTAGTAGAAAATTTTGGTAGTTAGAATATCCCTCCCGTAAAACAATTCGCAACTCCTATAACAAAATTGAAACAAATAAGCTAAAAATAAATATCGCAGAAGTTTCCACGGGAAAATGGCTTATATACGGTTAAGGAATTCATTTATCTATTATTATTTGTGGAGAACGCAGGATTTATGAAATGTAGGTGTTTTTATTTCAACAATACATCACAAGTCCATAGCATTCAAATCAGAGACCATTTCCTCTCACAAGCCCAACAGAACATAAAGCGTTCAAAATTCAATTGAATCGCCAGACACGATAACAAAAGGAAACAAAGAAAACGATTAAAAAAAGACTCATGTAAATAATGAATACTGTCTATATGGCTTCCAGAGCCTGCAAGACATCAGCCTTCAAATCCTCAAAATCTTCAACTCCAAAGCTGAAGCGAACCAAGTTGTCGTGAATATTATACTTAGCCCTTTCTGACTGCGGAAGATCCCTGTTGCACAATACATGAAAACTAAATATTCAACAACCAAGCCTTATCTCAAAATATAAATAAAAACAAAGTAAATTTGACAGTATAAAGAGCTAAGGACCAACTAAAGGAGAAACCACCATTGATTCAGTGGTCCAAACCAATCAGGATGAGACAACTATTGAAGAGAGAGGAGAGAAAAAAAATAAAATATAAACTTCTGTGCAAGTGTCACTCGTTAAATGGAAGGACCACATGGGACCTGGAGCACTAAATATTTTTCCCAACTAAAGATGCTTTCAATACAAGGCCACATCCAAGTAGGAGTGTAGGACCGTTGCCCATGATGAGTAGCGTCACGTCAAATCATTAATACGACAATTTAAAAAACAAGAAATAATTCAAATGAGTACCAGTAAGACAATATAGCAGGTTGATCCACAATGCTCTCACAGCCACCAAATGAGGCCGCAATATATGGGATTTTCAGTGAATCAACAAACTTTATTGTGGTTGTTATATCTCCATCGATCTGCATGATTGACAATGGAACTATCAAAATTAGGCAAATAACAGTATCAACAACACCACCATAATAAAGCACATGATGGCTGGTAGCAACCACATATTTGAATAGAAAACCCCACCTCAAAGCTGACAACACCACCGAAACCAGTCATCTGCCTCATGGCAAGCTCGTGTTCAGGATGACTTGGCAAGCCTGGATAGTAGACACGCTTCACCTGCCAATAATATCACGTCAGTAAAACCAGTTCACATCAGATGCACAGCTCAAAACATCTTATTTTAAATGTAAGCATCGTTACAGAATTTGTAAAATGATAAAATGGCACGTAAAGTTATAAGTATATGATATTGAAATTATACAGATCACCATCCCTGTACAAGCAAAAAGGAAGTAATAATATAAATTCTTATTATTAATAATCAAGATCACAGCAAACCAAGAAGGAATTCACATTTAAGTGCATCACAACATCAGAAATTCAAAAGAAACCAATGTCTTCTTCTCACTGAGCGCAGCTTGGTACTTCTACTATCATTTATCCATCTTGCTCATGCTACTATTAGGTACAATACCTTTTAACATATGTAGGGGAAAAACACGATTAAAACACACATCATCAACATAAATATGCCTTTGATGAACAAATAAAAAAGTCTACTAAAAAAAATTAACATACTTCAAAAATATATTTCATTTTTACTTATGCACGAGCTCATTTGACAAGTTTAAAAATTTCATTTTACCAAAAAACAAACCAAAACATATGAGAAAGCAGTGAGGGGAGACCAGACATTGTGCATATCAATGCCATGGTACCTTGGGATGTGCCTCTAAAATTTCGGCCATCCTCGATGCTGTTGAATTCTGCTGCTGTACACGAATATGCAACGTTTTCATGCCTCTAATTACTAGGTATGCAGCATTCTGCGAACACATTTGCACTACGTCAGGCATGATAATGACTTATTAAATCTTTACATGGACAAGACTTGGACAACAAATATCAGTCAAGGGTTCGGTTCTGTAGAAATGACTTACTGGGTTAAGAGCACCACCCAAAATATGATGCAAAATTCGAATTTGTGAAACCAATTTATCTGAACCACTTATGCAACCACCAAGGACCTGAGAAACGGGACAAAAAATGTTCCTTGAAACTTGAAATATTTCTAATGTTTCCATCAAACTAAAATTTGAAGAACAGGCTGACTTACATCATGATGTCCACCCATGTACTTTGTTAAAGAGTGAAGAGTCAGATCAGCACCAAGGGCAAGGGCCTTCTGGTTCAAAGGGGTTGCAAATGTACCATCAATGCAGAGCAAAACCCCTTTCTTGTGGCAAATCTCTGAAACCAGCTTAATGTCAACACATCTAAGGAATGGATTGGTAGGAGACTCAGTGAAGAACAGAGACACCTGCACATTTGTATAATACCATCTGAACCCTAGACCAATTACTAATTCCAAATAAATCGGAGAAATCCAAAAAAGGAAATTAATTACTGTCTCCAACACTGACATTGTTCTGCTCCAATGCAGATTCCAAGCCTCCAACATCTGCTGGATCAATTACAGAGGCCTGCTCATTGAGGTGAAAATTAGTTAACAATTACCGGTGTAAGTACCCAGGGCAGAAAGTTAAAAATCTACCACAAATAAATACATTGGAAACATAAAAAATTCACCATACCCAACCAACTGTCAAGAAGATTCAGATCGGATATATTTGTTTCAAATTCTCAGTCAAACCCCAGCAAATTTTCAAATAAGATATTTATATTAGGTTGCCTCTATTAATCATTAAAGTTAGAAGCCGAGGTTTTATTTCCCTTTACAAAAAAACATTCGGGCAAAGACAAATCTGAGCGAACCATGAAAAAGAAAAATAGAACTTTTGAATGACAGGAAAAAATTGAGCATGCTTTCAATTTAAACTACTCTATAAGCCGCCCTGAGAAACATAACAACATAGGAAGCAGTTTCCAACACCACACAACAAAATTCAATTAAACCACCAAATAAGTGGATCACATACCGTGATCCCCATCTTTGGAAGCACAGTCTCTATGAATATTCTAGTCTTCCTGTAACAATCCGTAGTGGTCACAAGATGTCCACCTGCTGGAATCAGTGCCATTAACATGACTGTGCTAGCAGTCATCCCTGATGCCAATATCAAAGTTGATTCAGCCCCCTCCAGTGCACTGGTTCATGTTGACAATAAACCTCGTTAATCGATCACAACACTTATAACACTAGAAGATCATAATGAAATCAAATACACAAACCTTATCTTATCCTCTAAAACAGCTGTTGTTGGGTTTCCATAGCGCCCATATTCATAACTATCTGCACGTTTCTCCTGCAAAATGAGGGAAAAGTTACCCATGTTATTTAATTGATATTCTTCCGCTAGTTTTTTCATTTGACAATTTCATGCAGCGAATAAAATTTTAACATTCCAAAGAACAGTACCTTGAAATCAATGAGATCAGCAGTTTTCTCGAAGAAGTAAGCAGAAGTGTTCACCACAGGGGTGGTAATTCCATCAGTTACAATACCCCTACCTAGTCTTTCAGCTGCATAGCGCAAATACAAAATCAATCAACTTAGCAAACAGCATAACTAGTAACCAAAACATTCAAGCAAATCAAAGCCAACTTAATCTAAAATCATATAAACAAATCGCAAACTGAAAAGCAAAAGGTGAATAAGTACGCATAGCATCAAACGAAGATATTTTCTTTGAAACAAATCACAGCTAATTAGATTAAGAGCCATATAAACTAGTCACAAAATGTAAAAATAAAATAAAATTATATAATACAAACACTAAAGAAATCATTTTCCAAACAAAGCAAAGCAATGTAACCAAACATTACACAAAATAATAACAAATAGAAAGAGACAAATCTGTTTTCAAGCAAATCACAACCCATTTAATGAAAAATACATAAAGTAGCCAACAAAACGTAAAAATTGATTATGTATAAACGCAAAAAAAAAAAATAATAATAATAAATAAATAAAATCATTTTTCAAGCAAATCGCAGCCAGATTAATTAGAAAACATATAAACTAATCAAAAACATCGGAAAGTAAAAATTTAACAAATATTTATAATGCAAGAAAAGGAAAAAAAAAACTTACTAAAAAGAAGAAAAAAAGAAAGAAGAAATCAATAGCACTTACCGGCATGAATCGTTAAGCTTCCATCAGATTTCAAAAACGAAGAATAAGAACTATGCTTAAACTGTACAGCCCCATTTTCGGCCTCACCGGCGACGGGAACGACAACGTCCTCGTCAGCGGTGAGCTCCACGGGGAGTGGAGCCGTGGCTGCGGCGTCAACGGCAGAAGCCGCAGGCACCGGCGGAACCCCGGCGGAGTGGACGTCGCTGTTGTTGTCGTTCGACCACGAAGCTGCAACAATTTGGGCGACGCCAATGTTGCTGCAGTTGCGGCGAGCCTTGGTGCTGAGCTGGCGCTGGAAGTTGGGAGGGAAGCGCAGGATCAGTGCAGAGGGGCAGTGAAACGCACCGGATAGGGCGGCGGAGGAGGAGAAATTGCGGCGGCGGAGGTTGTCGAAGCTCGGCGGTGGCGAGAAATCGGGATCTGAACGGCACTCAAAGGTGAAAAGCTTGTGATAACTCGAAACGGCCATGTTGGTCGTCGTTTCAATGGTTTTTGTTTTTTAGATATCTTCTACGCCTTTCAACAACTCCCCCTCTCTACCTACCAAATGAATCTCCACTTTATTATTGTGAATCCTTCACCCCTTTTATATTACCTCCAATACGCGTCCCTTGCTTGTCCGTTTGTTATTTTATTTTATTTGTTCATTCAATTACATTGCTGTCATCCAACTACTATTTTGCTATCAAGTACGAGTATTAGATAGAAAAGTGTATATATCATTCTAAATTTTAATTATGTAAAGTTGTGTCATTTTAAATTTGAGCAGAATATTTTTATACCAGTATAAAAGTTAGAAATCTTACGCTCAATCTTGATTATTGATTCACTTATATCTAATGGCTCGCATTACTAAAAAATTAGAGTTCTTAGATATAAATGGGATCAATGGTCAAGATTGATGGTATAACTTACACTAGTGTAAAACGATCTGAACATTTTAAATTAGAGAAATAGATAAATAAAGGAAGAGATAATGGATAAAAAAATATAAAAATGTGGGTCCAACTCTTTGTGATAATGAAATGATATAAATTTTATCATTTAAAAGGATAAACACTTCGCTATATTTATAAATTTTTTGCTTATAAAAATTTTAAATTAAAGTATGTGTTAAATATGGAATATATTATTTATGATAAATAATATAGATTATAAGAGTATGTAAATATAACTTTCATTATAAACTATAACTATTTTTAAATATGAGTGAGAATATTCTTACTACTAAAAATTTTTACTACCAACTCACTACCTTCATAATCACCATTGGATCAATGTTTTCTCTCTCTTCAAAAACTTTTCAACATTCTTTCTCTTTGATCCAATGGTAATTGTGAAGGTAGTGAGTTGGTAATAGATATTTTTGGTAGTTAGAATATCTCCCCTCGTTAAATATTACTACCATCCACGCATAGATTTTTATGGAAATGAATCATTTCTCGTATTAAAAATTATTATATGATTATATAGAAAGATCATAATTATATAAAAAGTAAATTAATGTTTATAATTTTATATTTTAATATTTTTCTCTTTCTTTTATATCTTTATTGATCTATTTTTATATAATTATGATTTATTACGTAACTATGTCATGTTTTTTTTTTTTTTTAATATCGATCCGATTTTTATAACTATACTCACTATGTGATCGGTAGATGGATTGAGTCGGATAGGATTACCGATTACACAGGGAATCAAACTTGAGCCTCTTATTCTTATTCATGGGTGTATTTATTTAACTCTAATTACATTTATGGTATCCATTTTATTTTTTTATATTCTGTGTGTTTGATATTTAGTAGTCAATTATTTTTCATATTATATAAAATAAATTTATCTATTACACATACATAAAAGTGTATTGAATTCATATGAGTTTATACAGAAAAAAAAAAGAGAAAAAAAAAATCATATATATATATATATATATATATATATATTATCTCCTAAAATATAAAAAATGTTAAATTACAAAACTTAGGGGGATAGTATAAATTATCAAAGTTTCTTGTTAGTGGTCTATTCCTAGTTGCTCCACTCGCTTGATGTTTTTTTTTTTTTTTTTGGGAATACAATCTAAACCAAGATTTACGAGTTAGTATACAGTTGTTGCAAGAAGTTACTACACTAATAAATTTTGGGTTTTATAAAAGTTGTGTTGTAGGAAAAGTATTTGTGTTATGTTATAGAGATTTGTTTTGCGTGCTAGATTTTTTTTTTGTTGTGGGCCCCTCAAAATGTTGTGAGTGTAGGAAATTTTTTCTGGTCATGTTAAATTATAGATGATAAATCCATAAATTTTTTTGGTAGTCACAAATTTTACGTCAGAACAAGATTTTTATGTAGTAGATGAGAAGATTTTTTTGTAGGCGGGACCATGGTGGTCCCTCCCAAGAATAGAAAAAAAGAGGGATGAAGGGAGAAAAAATTAAAAAGAAAATGATAGAAATGGAAGAAAAATTTTCACTTATAAAAAGGAACGACTGACTAAGTCATGGAGTTAGAGCATATTAAATTTTTTCGTGGTAGAAGAGTGCACCGCTGATACTATGATGGCATGCGTACTGTTATTCTTTTTTCTTGAATCTCACATTAAACTGTGGAAAATGTCAACAAACCTAATCGTACCCTGTAAAAAAGATGAATAATTTATATGATATTCAGTAATTTGCATTAAAAATAACTTTTGGAGTTAGTTTTTATCTTCCCCCACTTTTCTAGCATCATTTTGAGATTGAGAAGGAATAAGTTCAAGGGTTTTTTTTTTTTTTTCGCAAATATTTCAAGGAGGTTAATTAGTACCCGAGTTGGAAGAATTCTGGTTATTTGACTTGCCTTATTTTGGTAACAAGTTGTTCTACTGTTCTAGACTTCTACTTCATACAACCTGGACTTGTTATTTTTTGAATAAGACTTTAATTGAACGGCCTTCTTGATAACTCTTACTAACTCTATTTTGGTTCATTAGTCAGGGAGACAGAAGAAAACGGGGAATTAATGCTATTCTTGCATATCAGGTGTGAAAATCTTAAAAAGTTTAATTTATTTTTAAAAAACTTTAATATCATATTTTAAAAGTTAAGTGAATCTAATGTAGAATCTATATATGCTTGTAAATGTTTATAAAAAATATGCCACAAACAGTACTCTGTAAATTAAATTAACAAGTTGTAAAAATGATTAAGAGATGCTAAGTCAGTGGAACACCGAGTCAGTTAATAAAAGATTTTGCTTCTCCAGTTTTGGATCAGTGTAACAAACTTGGACTCCACATTAATGAGTTATGAGGATACTGATAGTACTATCGAATATATTGCATGATTGTTGTACTGAAGTACCGGAATATGAATGGTCTCTTAAAAGTACACCTCATAATATCGAACAAAGTATAACCCTCTTGTGTACCATAAAGAAGACATGTGACTTTGTGGGGTTATTAATATGGTCCCTTGGAAAAAAAATTATGTATTATAAATAAGAAAAAACATTTTATCATGTTGCATGAAAAATTCAAATTATGTATTGCCACAACTACTCTTATCACATTAGATGGACCACTCTAAAACCATTCTTATACACACAAAAAACCTTAACACTGATTTTTAGTTGAAAATATAATAAGGGTTCGCTTTTTCTGTGGTTAACACTGATAAGTTATCTGCAGACTGCAGTAAGCCCAATACGACATCATCATTTTGGGGCGGAAATCATGGTGTTTTGTGATTTTAATTTATTTCAGGTTATAATAGTCTTTATATTTATAATTTTTTAAGACTTCAATACCAAAATGACGTCGTTTTGCGAATAAATGCAGAAAATTTATCTGCATTAACTGCAAAAACATTTTTCCCATATAATAAATTGAAATATTTACCGGAGAACAAAAGTTAGCAAAGGCATGTAATTTATAAGGGGAATGCTACATTTATAAATTTTTTGTTTATAAATTATACTATATTTGACTAGTAATACACTATTAAGTAGAGTATTACTGATCAGATATAATGTAAGTTTGTGAAACTTTTTTGTTAATATAACGTTACTGAAATTATAATCCTTGTACCAATTATGTTTGCTACTGTCAGCATATCCCATAATTTTAGCAGAGTCAACACCAGAATCATCTCCACCAAACTCCAGAAAATGTGCTTCTCTTAATTAGTTGATTTTTTTATTTTTTTTGGTAAATAAGTTGATTTCTTCAATTTGAACTATTTACCATGGGTTATGTTTATCTCATTTTATATGATATAAACGACTTTTCTACACACACAAAAAGAGGTTGGATCCCACCACTCTTTTTTCTCTCTCATCTTATCTATGGGTCCCACTTAGAGGTGGCAAAATGGGCTGCCCGTCCCGCCACAGCCCCCCAAAAAGCGGGCTGGCCCGCCCTGCTCCGCCTTTGAAGATGGGCTAGATATCTCAGCACATCCCGCCCCGTTTGGGCCGGCCGGGCGGGCTTGGCCGGGCAGCCAGTGGGTTTGGAAAACTCAGTCTGCCCCGCCCCGTTTGGCGGGTTGGGCGTTCCGGCCCGGCGGATTCGGCCCATTTTACCAGCTCTAGTCCCAGTTATACTTTTATATCTAAAATATTTTCCTACAACAGAAAAAAAATATATCTCATTTACCATTTGTATCATATTAGTACTCTTAAGAAAAGAGAAACACTATTTGTACAATTTATTTCAAGAAATACATACAATAAATTTTCCCATATCTCTTCTTTCTCTCTCATTTTTTTTTAATTGAAACATCTTTCTCTTATTTAGTATATAAACACCTCTTCTCATCTCTATTTTAAATCGCTACCATGATTTGATATTACTTAACAAGCAAGTAGTCACGTTCACACTGTCATAACATGTTCTTCTTAGTTTCATTATTGTTATCCATAGGGTTGGCAATACAGGTTTTGACCCGCGAGTTGATCCGTGACACGACCCGTCAAAATGTATGTCGTGTCAATGTATGGGTTGTGTAAATGTAACCCATTTTTTTCCGTGTCAGGTCACGTGTCAATCCGCGGGTCAACGTGTCAACCCGCACAGTGTCATTTTTTTAATTTTCAATGAAATATTTTATTATATTATTATTTTTATTCATTTATATATTGATATATATAGTCATTGTTTAGTATAGAAAAGAATAGAAGGAACTAAAAATCTCAAAAAAACAGAAGCTAATCTATTTTTTTTTTTTTATTTATTTATTTTTCAAAAAATCTCACTTTTTTTTAAAATTTTAAATTTTGCGGGTCGTGTCATGTCGACCCGTGACCTGCAGCGGGTCGTGTCAGGGTTCGTGTTTTGTGACCCGTTTACAAAACGGGTCGTATCAGGTCGTGTCAAATAGTGTACGGGTCGAAAACATGCCGTGTCGTGTCGGGTTGACCCGTATTGCCACCCTAGTTATCCACTTGTGAGACAAAATCAAAGAATGTAATGTAATCTTTAAACCATGTCTTAATTGGTCGGTGTTATTTTTTTTGGAGTGAATACTATAAAATTTAAATTTTTTAGGGCATGTTTGGTGTGATATATAAGTCTTGATAGTATAAACTTATACTTTACGTTGTGACATTTTCAGTTGTTTGGTGTGATCATCATACAGTATAAGCTTATATAGCAAAATCCTTTAATACATCAAAACGATGTATAACTTAATCTAGCCTAAGAGAAAGTGATTAGGCTTGATAAAAGATTTGTGTATTAACATCGTTGACCGGTGCAATTCTCAAAAAGTTAATAAATTATTTTAATTTTAATATATTAAAATAAAAAGTAATTTTTCAACATATTAAATTTTAAAATATTGAATATTTTTATTTTTATAAAAATTAATTTATTTGTTGGACATACTAATCAAAAGATTTTTTATAAAAATTAATATCATATGGCTTTTTTTTGAAGAATTATATAAATTTTTTATTAAAAAATATTTTTATTAAAAAAATTATTTTTATCCAATATAGTATTATACAGTATATTACCAAATACTATATGATATAATCTTATATAATATATTATTTTATATAATATTATACCAAACGCTGGATAGTATTAAAATTCAATTAGATCTTATACAATCAGACCTTATACTATCAAATTTTATACTATTAGAACTTATCTTATACTGTGCATCAAACATGTACTTATTGACAATGAAGTGAAAGAGTATAAACCTGCAAAGCATACATATATAAATATAAATAAAAACAAAAATAAAAAGTTTTGGAAGTTGAGTCGCAGCTCTACAACTTGCAAGAATCTTCATTTATATATATATAAAAAATAGCATCATATTTTTTATTTCAACCGATGAGCAAAGAGAAGCTTCTTGTCCAGTTTATGAAACTTATTTTCATGAATGGGGTCCGATTCCAACTACCTGCTTTGGTGGGGTGTCTCCCCATCAAATCCAACACAAACATTCTAAAATGGGAAAAACTATAGGCAGATGATATTTCGAAAAAACATTATTTATTTTTTCTCCTCTCTTCTCATTAAAAAATCACAATAAAGCTGAAATACTATCCAACAAATTATATAAAATTTATTTTAAAGAAGGAAAAAATATTTATCCTTTTAAATGACATAACTTATGTCATTTCACTCTCGTAAAAAGATGAAACTCACACCTTTATTTATTTATTTTTGTCTACTCTCTCCCATCTATAATCTATCTCTTTCTCTAACTTAAAAAATGATACAATTTTATATCCTTTAGAATTATACATATTTTTCCCGTATACAGAATTGCTGTGAATAAAATACAAAAAGTACCGTCACCGTTAAAGGAATCTCTAAAACAAAACAAGAATATAGATTGTGATTAATCTTAAAGTGCATCTGTCGGAGATTTATTTTTCAAGAAAATCAACAAATTATTATGGTGTTTTCGGCCTCTCCGAAAAGGTGTAACGTTAAATAAAATGATGATGACAAATTGACAATACATGAGAGAGCATGCACCAGTCATAACCGAAAGACAAACTAGAAAAAGAGGATATGCTTTGTATGTGGCTTCGGCTAACTATTAGAGGGCCACTTAATTTGGCCATTATATGTCGTCCATTTCAAAGCAATAAAGTATCAGGGGACCATCTTCAAAAACAATTATGAAATTTTAACCCTGAAAAAAATAAACAACATAAACTTTTAAATGATTCAAAAATAAACCAAACACTATACATGATGAGGGTTTAGTATCTCAATATTTATTTGTTTCGTTTTAAATTTACAACTTGCTTTTCCCAATTTTTCAAGTGCCAAAATGCACATATTTCGAAACATGCCTTCCCTCAAATATGTAACATATTTTTCTCGACAAAATCTTATATATTCTGGTTTTTTTTTTTTTGTGAAAATATATTCTGGTTTTTTATTAGTGTGTTTGTCATCAATTTAGCTCCTCACAAATTAATTCTCACTATTTAATCCCAATTTATCAATTTGTATTAATTAATCTCATATGAGACGAATTTCAGTTCATTTTTAATCATAAAGAACTAAATTAATGTTTATTTTAAGTAATGAATGGGTAAACTATAAAAATGAGCTAATAAGGTGGTCATAGATGATCAGGGATTAGACTCATACTCCATGACGGAGTGAGTTCGACTCTCATTTTGTGGTATGAAAATATCATTAATGGTGCAATCTATAATATCTTTCAATTTTACTTTTTTTTTTAAAGATTGGGGAATCTTCTCTAAACCTTTTGGAATACCGATATTTAATTTCACATAATTTTTTTATAATAAAATAAAATATATTTTTTAAGGAATCAAATTAAAAATGAACACAATTAATAACAACGAATATTCAAATAGAGTGCTTGACTTTTTTTTCGTTTTCGATGCTTTAAAAGCAGCTTCATTTTTATTTTTATTTTCTTTTTGGAGGGGGGGATTGGAAGATATTATATCAAGCCTTGGAAAAGCTAAATACATCAAGCATAGCCATATTTTTAACATCAAAAGACACATCTTCGATTCTATCCCAATAATAAATTGACCTTCCAAAGAAGAAGCATGGGTGCGAGAAGGTGGGCAACTTTGCTTCCTTCGCATCACGTAAGAGCAGCTTCACACTTTATTAAACTTCAATTAACAAGATCTATTTCTCTATTATAGAGAGCGCCCTGATGAAGCGTAGCTTTCGTATATATTTTGTATGAGATATATTTTTCTTATGTTGTAAGAAAAATATTATCTCATGATATAAAAATAAAAGTATAAGTGGGACCCATAAATAAGAGAAGAGAGAGAAAAGAGTGGTGGAACCCAATTCATTTTTGTGTGTGTAGGAAAGTTGTTTATCTCATTTTAAACATAACCCATTTTGTATTCAAAAAAGAAAAGACATTTTTAAAAAAAAAAAAAAATTTGAGGGAGAGATTTTTAAACCTATAAAATTTGCAATCAAACTCTTATTCATTAAGTAAACTAAAACTGCTCATAAAGAATGGAATCATCATAAAAGGGATTGTGAAATTTCATATAATTGGATCATAAAATTAGGTGTTTATATACAAGTTTTGGCAAACATATCATAGTACACTTTACAAGCAATTGATAATCTCAAAGTCAATGAGGTAAGGTCAGTCAACACTATTGAACATTTGAGAAAATTTTATTGGAGAAGTACGGAAGGTGTCCAAATAAGTAGTCAAATCATAGTCAAGCTGTCAAAAAGATAATTAATGTGCAGCTGTCGAGCTATGATCAGATTACCTTTGTTGATTATATTTTTGGGAAATTTTAAAATTTCAAAGTATAAGTTTTCTGTATAATCACTTATCTCATTCCTAAAATTTTAAATCATTTATACTCTTATTTAAAGTTTCTTTCTCTATTATCTCTTTAATTTAAATTTTTTTTATCACTTACCACCTAACTTTAGAGGGTAAATGATAAAAAATAAATAAATAAGAGAGATAAATAATTTTGGAAAGTAGATAAATGATTCTAAAGAAACTTATAGATTTTTTTTTTAAAATTCTCCCTATATTTTTTTCTTCCTGGATCACGTGACAGATGATGGATGTAGGCTTATTTATTTTAGGATTTTATAATTATCATGTTAAAGAAGAATTAAAATCTCATGTTGTAGAGATAAAAAATATGTGGGACCCATGAGTTAAAATAAATTATATGTAGGAACCATGTCAGCACGGAAATTGAAGGGTGTGTAGGAAAATTGTAATTCTCATGTTGAATGATAATTATAAAACCCTTTAATTTAAGAGTGTAATGTTTCTCATATCATATGAGATAAATTTATCTCCTACATACATAAAAATATATAAGACCACGTGGACTTATATGAAAAGAAGATAAAGAAAGAGAAAATATAAATCTCATATACTTTTATGTGTGAATAGAAGATAAAAAGTAGGGTTTTCATTTTATCCTTTAACATAACACAACAAATTTTCCTACACACACAACATTTTGTGGGGCCCACACATTTTTAAAAAAAAAGAAAAAGAAAATAATATGGCACGCAAAACGAATCTCTATAACATTACACAATCACTTTTCCTACAACATAATAAACATAAAATCCTAAAAAGTATCTTCTTGTGAGACACTAAACCCTTATTTTAAGAGTAACTATACCAATTTAGGATTACAAACGAAAGTTTAGCAACTATAAAAATGTATCGGATCTTATGAAAGGTCAAATTAATTAATCACTTATATTGTATATCTAATTTCTTTTTATGCATATTGTCATTCAAAAAATACAAAAATATATATTCAATTCTTATCATAATATGAGAACAATTTGGTTAACATAAACACTACGCCTTGCTGAAAGCAATTAACAGTCAAAGCAAGACCAAATAAGTTAAGTAGAAATATGTTGTTGGCAGGTATAGTAGATGGATATTTGGTCCACGTGCATCAAAGATCCGGCGGCTAATGGAAGCTTGATAATATCATTAATGAGTTTCATAATTCTCATGTTAAAGGAGAATTGAAATATCATGTTATAGATGTTAAGAGTGTTAGTCCCACATTGTGTGTGTCTCATTGTGTTAAGAGTGTTAGTCCCACATTGTGTGTGTCTCATTGTATTCTTCAATTGGTTTGCTATATAATAGAACCAATGTTGTGTAGTTTAACACAACAAGGATTACTATCAATTCCTCTTGTATCTTGATATTTAACATGGTATCTAGAGCCTAACAAGAGGAATCTTAATCCGCTTAACTTAGTTCACTTTTCCATATTTTCCATAATTTCAATATGGTTATAGAGAGATATCACCCTCCTTGAGGGATTCTCGTTGTTATTTCTTTTTCTTTTGGTTCCTTTCATCTTCTTTTTCCGTCACTTTTGCTTTCATCTTCTTTTTCAATTTGTGGTTTTCCAGATCTACGGGTCATCTCCATTGTCCTAGATCTGTGATTTCTTCATTGTTTTGGGTCATCATCCTCTCTCTACTGGGTTTTTCATCCAGTCCTGTGTCTCATTTCTTTTCTCTTTCTGTTGCAATTTTTTTTTCTTTCAGATCTGTTTCATTTTATTTTTTATTTTGCATGCATTTTTCGTTTTGCATCGTCACTGATCTGTTTCGTTTGTTATCATTATTTTCCAGCAGCATCTCCTTCTTCTCTCTCCCATTGATTTTTGAATTTTCCAGATCTGGTTTTTCATCCGAATCTGTCTCATTTCTTTTCCCTTCTATTACATTTTTTTTCTCTTTCAGATCTGTTTCGTTTTTATTTTTATCTCTGACTGCGTTTATTCTCCAGCTGGATCAATTTTTTTTTTTTTTTTCAGATCTGGGAATTTTCCGGCTGCGTCTTCCTCTTTTCCGGTCATCCTCTCCGACCATGTCTTATTCTCCGGTCGCATCATCCATCTCTGTTGTTCCAGATCGTTCACATTTCAGACCGTTGTTCCAGATCGTTCACGTTTCAGATCTGTGTCTTTTTATCTCCTCCGGCAGTGTTTCTCTTTTTCCGGTAGTGTCTCCTTCTTTTCCGGTCATCATCTTCGATCGTGGCTGATTCTCCGGCCGCATCGTCCATTCTCCGACCGTGTCTTCCTTTTCTCCGGCCATTTCCGTTCTAGATCTGTGTTGCTTTCCAGATCTGCGTTTTGGTCATTTTTTTTTCTTCTTCTCTGATATATTTTTATTTTCAGATCTGTCTACTTGTTCTCTTTCACTTCTCATTTTGCAGGTTTGTGAAGACTCATGGAGCTCATGGAATTTTTTTTTTTTTTTTTCTTCTTATGTACTGTCGGTGGATGTTATTTGGTTTTGCCATTGTTTGGCTTTATTTTGGCTTCTTATTCAGGGGGAGCACTTTCCATGTTGCTGATGGTCATTCCAGCACAGTTGTCTTTGCCGATGATAATTCCGGCTCCGAAGTTCCTCTTGAGGGGGAGCACTTTTCATGTTGCTGATGGTCATTCCAGCACAGTTGTCTTTGCCGATGATAATTCCGGCTCCGAAGTTCCTCTTGAGGGGGAGCACTTTTCATGTTGCTGATGGTCATTCCAGCACAGTTGTCTTTGCCGATGATAATTCCGGCTCCGAAGTTCCTCTTGAGGGGGAGCACTTTCCATGTTGCTGATGGTCATTCCAGCACAGTTGTCTTTGCCGATGATAATTCCGGCATCTTCCATACCGTCGTCCATGTTGCTGATAGTCATTCCAGCACAGATGTCTTTGCCGATGATCATTCCGGCATCTTCCATGTTGATGTTCATTCCGACGCCATTTTTAGCACATTGTTGATTTTTGGTTTCTCATATAGGAGATTTATTTTGATGTTATGTTACTTGGTCATTTCATTTTGTTGATGTAGCACTGTTGCTTTTGGTTCCTAATAGGAGTATTATTTTTGTATCAAGCTTGTAGCATATGATCTATATGCTACAGCTTGAGGGGGAGTGTTAAGAGTGTTAGTCCCACATTGTGTGTGTCTCATTGTGTTAAGAGTGTTAGTCCCACATTGTGTGTGTCTCATTGTATTCTTCAATTGGTTTGCTATATAATAGAACCAATGTTGTGTAGTTTAACACAACAAGGATTACTATCAATTCCTCTTGTATCTTGATATTTAACAATAGAGATAAAAAGTATGTGAGACCCATGTGTTAGAAAAGATTATATGTATAATTCATGTTAGCACAGAAATCGAAGAGTGTGTAGAAAAATTGTAATTCTCATGTTGAATGAGAATTATAAAACCCATCATTAATACGTATGAACCAACAAAGTTTGAATCAAGCACTGGGAAAAAAGAAAGGATTCAGAGTAGACCAAAGTGAAGTTATTTTTTCCATAGTGTGAGCCAACAAAGTTTGAATCAAGTACTATGTAAAAGCGAGGGATTCAAAGTAGACCAAAGTGAAGTTTTTTTTTTTTTTTTTCCATGGTATTTTAGGTACCTCATTTGGGTCAGCAATGGCAACTATTATATTTTATAAAAGCATGGAGAGACGAGTCCCTCGTACTGACCCACATACCCCGATAAAAATGTTCGCTCAGTACTCATAACCTTATGAATGTATAATATAGGATAAGATTTGATAGTATAAGACCTGATAGTATAAGATTTGATTAAATTTTAATACTATCCAATATTTGGTATGATATTGTATAAGATAATATTCTCTAATATTTTTAAAATTAATATATTAAAAAAAATTATTTTAATATATAAATATTGAAATGATATATTAGTTCTTGGGAATTGTACTTAAAAAAATATATTAATACATCAACCTCTTATCAGACCTAATCCACCACTTCTAGGCTCAATTAAGTTATACGTCATTTTGATGTATAAAGGGATCATGCTATATAAGTTTATACCATACGATGGTCATATCAAATAACTGAAAATGTCATAACGTATAGTATAAGCTTATACTATCATGCCTTATACATCATACCAAACACGCCATAGGTGGCGTTTGGTACGTGGGCAAAAAAAATCGCCCAGGAAATGAGGGTAGGGGAAACCAGACAACCACGTTTGGTAGGAGGATAACGAAAACGGAGTGTGGGAAATTTTTTTTTGTCGGTGATTAGCTTTTACACATGAGATAGGTGAAATTTTTGACTCTCAATAGGATGGAATACATTGTTTCCCTAGTGCTGGCAAATAATTAAAGATTTTGTAAAACAAAAATGCCCTCAAATTTCGTACAATTGAAAATCTCAGCTTAGCAGCCCTAGGTTAGTAATTGCCATATGCCTGGAACTAGTGGAGACCGTTCCTTCTTCTTCTTATGAGTTATTGTCCTCACTAATGTCCTCGGTTGTTTCTTCTTCTTCTTTTTGTTGCAGGGAAGCGAAGGTAGCTTTGGTGGGTTTCTTCGAGAAGTACCCGACTCTAGTCATCGGGTTTTTCTTCTTCATGTGGTAAGTCACGTTACTCCTACTACTACTGCTACTACACAACAACCTGCGACTGTGTTGCGCTTGCGCAGTGTTGTTTTATGCTGTGTTCAGATCTACTCCAACCGTAATACTGGATAGGCAGATAAACATATATTTTGTGAGAGAAGAGAACGAAACAAAACTTCGCAAAAGTGGTAATTTGGTAAATTTAATTAACTTTCCCATCAATATTTTACAATCATCCAAACACAACATTAGTAAAATTCACCAAATTTTCCTAGCAAAATATTGGCCTACCAAACACCTTTATTATAACTTACCTAGCAAATAATTCTTTCCACGGTGACCCAAGCAATTTTTTTTCCCAACTAAAATTTATTTTCCCAACTAATTTTTTTTTCTCTTATACCAAACGCCCAAAGGAAAAATGTTTATCCTTTTAAATGACACAACTTATATCCTTTCACTTTCACAAAGAGGTGGACCCACACCTTTATTTTTTTTCTCAACTCTCTCTCCTCTTTTATCTATCTCTTAAAATGACACAATCTTACATCTTTAAAATGACACACACTTTACCCGAACCTTAAACATAAATTAAGAGGAGCTCTCAATGAAAAAAAGAGAGAGAAAAAAGAGAGGAAATAAAGTAAGGACAATAAATGATGTTTTTTAGGTGGGGGTAAATAAATTGTGGGTAATATTTCTCTCAAGTTGCATAAGAAAGCAATATTTTTCTACACTCACATAGTCACACTGATAATTGAGATATTATTCTATTTTTTTTCTTTCCTGGTGGGCCCCACAATTGTATGTGAGTGTAGGAAAATATTTATCTCTTATACAACTTGAGAGAAATATTATCCATAAATTGTTCTCAAATATAAGCATCATCGCCCACTTAAAATGTCTCAGTTATGCATTTCGGCTAAATATTATTTATTTTGGAAAAAAAATTCACGAATATGGTGATAAATTTTTTCTTTCGGATAAGTTATGAAAAAATATTTTGTAGGTCCAAAATTTTTCCAAGAATATTCAGTTAATTATACTGATACAATGAGAAAATAAAAATACCATGTATTAGATGATATTTTCGTTTGGGATTCTATAGTTAAAATTAAAATGAAGGAAAAAAAAGTTTTTCAAAAATATTTTGAGTTTCCTCGTATCAAACGTTGAATTTATTTTATCCCACTTCACTTCTTCAGGATTTCTAAAATAATCTTTGTATCAAACAACTCTTTATATTAAAGCTTATTATGTATTTAATTTTTTCCAAATAGAATGAGTGATATTTTTTTAGAATTTATAAATACTTATGAAAAGAGAAATACATATAATTTTTTTGCAACAAAATTATTATAAGAAATTGTAATTGTCTCCATATGAAGCAGGAAGATAAATGATCTCTTGCAATATATAAGACAAGAATTTAAATAATAAAAAATAGCATTTATCAGCTCTGATGTTATTAGAGATAGTCTTTCTCATGTCACAGACTCAATCAATAATGGAGTCCACCAATTGTTTTAAAAAAAAAATGGCTGTGTTAGGTCCGAGGTAGACCGTATTGCTATACCGGATGGTATGCGCTCAGAGATGATGTATATGCTCAATTTACTAGGCTATATGCCGAGGTCCCAATCACTGCGCACCAGCAATAGGCTTTATAACCAGGGGGTGTTGTGTGTGCACAATGAGTGGAATAAGCTAGGCGATTCAGAGGTGTGTACCTGAGATGTCTGAGTTCTTATTTATAGAGGTACCTGGCTCGGCTGCTGAGCTCCATTGTTGAGATTTCGTCCGACTTGGTCGGCCTCAACGGGCATGTTTGGGTCAGTTGAGATCTTGCCATATCTCCATCCGAGATATTCTCGGAAGACGGTTGAGCGAGCTCTATCCGTAACAGTTGCCCCCCAGCTCGGTATTCCGAAAGTCGGAATGCCGAGATTCTCTGGTTTAATTAGCCGTTCTTCACCTTGCCATTTATTCCACGTGTAAACTATGCCGGAGGTCGTAACTCTTCGAATCTTGTTATGATTTTCGATCAGATTTGTGAGGTCAGTGGATTTTAAATGTCGGAACCCTTGATATGACCTTTCAGCTTTTTGACCTTTCGTCTTATTACCACTTTCTGTCCTTTCGTCTTACTCCTGCAGTGACGGTTATAACAGGACACATGTACTCCCTTTACTGGCAGTTCCGCGCATTGGGCAGGAAAACTACTCTGAGCCTAGAGTAGGCCATGATTGTGATCATTAACTGCAGGTAGGCAGCGCAGGTGGTGCAGGACGTGCAGGGCGGCGAAAATCCTCTTTTGCCCCTGATGCCTTAGACGTTTGGGAGACCACCCTTTGGTCTTCCACCCCCTCAGCCCTATAAATTCGCATCAGTTCATTACCACCTCCCCTTTCCTGTTCTCACGCGTCTCCTAGGGTTGGGTTTTCTGCATATTCCTCCTGTTTGTCCCAGTGTTCTTCGTTCACATTTCTTCTACCCAGTTTTGCACCAGGTAATTTTCTCTCTCTCTTGTAGATTTCTGTTTTTTTGTTCGTTTTCTAGCTGGTAAGGAGTGTTTCTTGTCTTATCCACCCTTTAAGTGGGTAATGGACACTCCTGGTGGTTCTAGTGGCCGAAATGATAGTAGAGAGGTATCTGAGGAGATGATAGGTAGGTTGCCACGATCCGTTCAGTACTGGTTTTATGGTAGGGAGTATACTGAAGAGGAGAGGCTTGAGCAGCTTCTCCGAAGTCACCGAGGAGGTCGTCAGACCTCCAGAGGTGCTCGTGGTAGGAGAGGTAGAGGTCGGAGGGGACGCAGGGGTGAACACCCCCAACCATCTTTTACTAGAGGTGCATCCTCCTCGATTCCTCGGGCTTCAATTTCTGGATCAAGTTCCTTTTCCGAGCCAGTTCCCTTGTCTTATATTCTTTCTCCTCCACCGTTTGGACAAGGTTCGGGGTCTGTTTTAGATCGGATCCCACCTTTCCAATTAAGTAATAGTTCTTCCAGCATTTCTTCATCAGAGCTGGGTTTTCCCAAATCGGAAATCCCTTCCACTTTTGATGACTCGGCATCCAGTCAGGTGCCCTTCGTCGATCTCCTTAGTAGTTCTGACGACTCTATCCCTTTTTCTTGGAGTCCAGGCCCGTTACCATCTGATTTAGATGATTCTGGGTCAAGTCAGGTTGATTATATTTCTGATCCGACTCCTTCGTGTTCCAGGGACCTGACAATGGACAATTTTGATGTCAATGAATGGGTTCTTCTAGAAATCCTTCATATGCGGTCAGTAATGACTCCAGCCGACGTCTCCCAGCTTCCTCTTGGGAATCCTGAGGGGGTCGACCTTCTTCCTCCGGGTGATTTTCCGGTATGTGCAGGCCCCATATCAGATGAGCCCTGCTTCTTCTTTTTCTACCGGGATCTGGTCACAAAGGTCGGAATTCGGCTTCCGTTCACAGACTTCCAAATGGCCGTGCTGCGTCGGATTCGAGTAGCGCCTTCCCAACTTCACCCAAACTCGTGGGCTTTTATCCGTGGTTTTGAGCAATTGTGCTCTTACCTCTTCCTTCCTTGTACAGTCCCCCTCTTTTATTTCTTTTTTGATGTCTATACGGCTCGGAGTGGTGCCGAGTTAAAAGAGAGGAAAGGGGGGGTTACCTACCGAGGTACCCCTGGTAGGGGACTTTTCATTCCTTACTCTCAGTTCTTTAAAGGCTTTAAGAATGCCTACTTTAAAGTGGCTTCTCGTCCTGATTCCCTCCCCTGGTTTGGCAAGGAGCTGCTGGATGATGGGAACCTAGTATGCCACTTCGAGTTGTATTGGACGCGAAAACACTACCGACGTCGTCCAAAACACTACGCCACTCCCTTGTCCGCGCTTTCCAGAGCTGAGAAATTCGCGGTGCGGATTTTAATCGAGTATACTGACGATTATGGCGTCATCGACTTAAGTCGGATAGTAAATAAGTTTGGAGATGATGCTATTTATGAGTTTGGTATGTATGTCAAGTTTTTTTTATTTATTTTTGACAATATTCTCTTTTTGGTGCTCTTTGACAATGCATTTTCTGATTTTCAGTTGGCATGACGTCGGCCGAATATAAGAAGTATCTACCCAAACGAGCCGGCAAGGGCAAGTCGCGAGAGGCTGCCCCTCCTGAACCCGAGGCGTCAAAGCGACGGCGGATAGACATCATCTTGGGGGAGGACCCTACTGCTGACGAGGTGGTTCCAATTGATGTTTCTCCCCCATCACCAAGTCCAGCTGCGATTCCTGCTTCCCAGGGGACCCAGGGGACCCTCCTCAGTTTGGAGCCAGGGGAGCTGTGGAAGTCAGGTGTTTCTGACCGTCTCAGGGCAGCTTTGAAACCCCCCTGGTCTCTTTCTGGATTCTGGCCTGACTTCTTCTGTGAGGGTCATGTTGAAGCGGATGGAGGAGGACGCCTTAAAGACGACCTCATTGATCCAGATATTTCAGGACCTCCTCCAGAATCTGGACCAGGCGAATGCGGCTAAGTCATCCCTCACTACTAAGGTCGTGGAGTTGGAGCGATCTAAGTCCGCCCTGGAAGTTAAATTTGGGGAGCTGCAGAAGGAGGCGGACACGGCGAAGGAAGACCTGCGCCTTTCCAACTCTAAGGTCGGTGAGCTGAGCGCCGAGAAAGAAGCCCTTACCAAATCTTTAGGAGATAAAGATGTCCAACTTCAGGCGCTTCAAACTCAGCTCGATCAAAAGACTGCCGATTTTGAAGAGGCCAGGAACGTGGTGGTTAACGCGGCTGTCCAAACTTTTGACAACGCCATTGCTCAGGCCCGAGTTCTCAACCCAGGGCTCATCGAAGAGGGCATGGACGTGTCTTACGAAGTAAAGGACGGCGTCATTGTTCCGGGTTCTCCTGGTTCCGAGGAAGAAGCCGAGGCTAGGACCCCTTAATTTCAATTTCTACAATATTTTGTAATCATTGCCGTTTTCGGCTTAGCTTTTGTTATGAACAAACTTTGATTAATCCGAGCTCGTCAAATTTTACCATATTGGTTTCATTTCTATTTACCTTTATGGCTTGCGAGTCACTGATGACCGATCTAAAAATGTTAATTTCTTTTCGAAGGTTCATTTCTTTAACGATCGTGACATACATGTCGGAATCATAAATGGAGGCGTTTTAAAAACAACTGCTCATTTATTCATAATAAGACTGTTTACAAATCCGAGCTTTACAGCCCGCTTATTTGCTTTAAAATCAAATCAAGTACTGTCCGAGCTCCATGGCTCGTTTTATTTATGTGGACTAGAGTCTAGTACTTTGACCATGTCTTCATACCTAACTGTAATAGGTTTTCAGCTTGTCAGCATTCCAAGTTCTTTTTACTGGCTTCTTTGATAGAGTTTCCAGAGTGTAGGCTCCCTTTCCGAGATTATCCTTGACCCTATAAGGGCCTTCCCAATTTGCTGCGAGCTTTCCATCTTTGGCATTCTTGTTGCCGATGTCGGCTCTTCTCAAAACTAGGTCGCCACTCTGAAATGACCGAGGTCTTACTTTCTTATTAAACCTAGCCGTAACTAGGCGCTTGGCCATCATATTTTTGTATCTGGCGTTCTCCCTGCACTCATCCAACAGGTCGAGCTCAATCAACAGTGCTTCATCATTTTGTCCCTCAGTGCCTTGCAGTCTTTGGGCCCTTCTCCAGGACGGTTCTCCGATCTCAACCGGAATCATTGCTTCGCAACCGTATGTTAGCCTGAAGGGGGTTTCTTCTGTTGCGGATTGAACACTTGTTCTGTATCCCCATAAGACTAGGTGTAATTGCTGTACCCAGTTTCCTTTGGCCTCGTCAAGCCTTTTCTTGAGTCCGTTGATTATTACCTTGTTGGCAGACTCGGCTTGTCCGTTGGTCTGGGGATGTTCCACTGAGGCGAAACGGTGTTTTATTTTGAAGTCGGTCATGAGTTCTTGGAATTTCTTGTCAATGAATTGAGTTCCGTTGTCGGTTACAATTTCTGCAGGGATTCCAAACCGACTTACCAGGTTCCTTTCGAAGAAGCGTCGTATCCTGGCCGAGGTGATGGTGGCCAGGGGTTCAGCCTCAATCCATTTGGTGAAGTAATCGACCGCGACTATCAGCCACTTTAGTTGTCCTTCAGCAGCAGCAAAGGGTCCTAAGAGGTCCATTCCCCATTTAAAAAATGGCCAAGGTGCCGTTATGGTCTGCAATTCCTCTGGGGGTGCATGAATTATCAGTGCATGCTTCTGACACTGCTCACATCGCTGAACATGTTCCATGGCGTCGGCCGCCATTGTTGGCCAGTAATACCCAGCTCTTAACGCCTTCTTAGCCAATGCTTTGCCCCCCATGTGATGTCCGTTGATGCCTTCATGGATCTCGGATAACACATATTCAACTTCGTTTTTATCAAGGCACTTCAGCATGGGTGCATAGAAACCCTTTTTGTAGAGTTGACCCTCTACTATGGTGAAGCAAGCCGAGTTCCTGACCAGCTTTTTTGCCTCTTTAGTATCTTCTGGCAGGGTTCCTTTTTCAAGGTAAGCCACGATTGGTCTCCTCCAATCTTCAGTGTCGGTAGTTATCATTAGGACGCATGTTGGTTCCAAAATGCTTTGCTGAATAACGGTGCGGTGGTTGCCGGGTCCTTTTGAGCTTTCCAGTTTGGACAGGATGTCGGCCCTACTATTCTCATTTCGAGGGATGTACTGGATCATTACCTCGTCGAACTCGGCAAACAATTCTTTAACTCTTTGGAGGTACTTCATCATGAGAGGGCCCTTGGCTTGGTACTTTCCCTCAACTTGGGAAGTAACGACTTGAGAATCGCTCATGATTTTGACTCTCTTTGCTCTCCAGGAATTGTGATTATTTCAAGGTTGGGCCCTGGCACTTTCATGAGTTGGTGCTTGGTGGATATCATCATGTCTCAATCGTGAATAGTGGGACGACCAATGATTACGTTATAAGAGGAGGAAGTGTCCACTACCACAAACCGAACTCTCTCCGAACGGAAGGAATCCTTCGTGCCGAGGGTCAGTTTGAGGTCGATATAGCCTTTTGGTGGAGATGGGTATCCGTTGAAGCCAAGGAGCTCGGTGACACATGGCTTTAGGTCCTTTTCATCCAAATTCATCCTCTTGAAGGCGTCCCAGAGGATTATATCTACACAGCTTCCGTGGTCAAGGAAGATCCTCCTGACTCGACAATTGACTAGCACTCCAGTAACTACCAATCCGTCAGTATGTCCTGGCACGACCCTTGCCAGCTCTGCTCTGGTGAAGTATATCGGGGGGGGGGGGGGTTCGGGTTCATCGAAGTTTGGCTTAAAAGTTGGCCGGTCTAATGGACATGACCTCTTTTAAGTATTTCCTTCGGGCGTTCGCCGAGTCTCCTCCGCCACCCAATCCCCCACTGATCACGTTGCATTCAAATTCTGCTTCAGGAAAAATCTCCGTTCTGTCGTCGACTTCCTTGCCCTTGGCGTTGCGGTCTTGCCTCTGGTCTCTTTTGTCTCCACGCCTCGGGCTTCGGCTTCGGCTTCGGCTTCGGCTTTGGCTTTTCTGTCTGGGTTTGTTGTTCTTCTTACCTTGCGTACGAATTATGTACTGTTTTAACTTTTCTTCCCTGACGTGTTTTTCAATCGCGTCTCGAAGGTCCCAGCAGTCATCCGTGATGTGGCCGTTTTGGTCGTGGAAGGCGCAATATTTGCTTTTGTCCAATCCGCTCTTTGCCCTAAGGGGGCGAGGTCGGTCGACGTTTCTCATCTCGGTCTGGGCTACTTCTCGCCAGATCCTGGATCTGGGCACATTTAATGGTGTATAGTCCTCAAACTTCGTTCTGGGAGAACGATCTTCCGTCTTCTTCTCGCGAGTGTCGTTCCCTTTTTTGGACCCCTTGTGGTCCCGATCTCTACCGTTCTTCTTATTTGGGCTTCTTCTGGACGGGCTCCTCCCACGAGACTCGACGTATGCCTGCTGCATATCCTCCACGTCGATGTATTTGTCGGACCTACGTCGGAATTCTTCGAGGTCGTTGACCGGGTTCTTGTAGATCGACCTTGCGAGGGGGGAGTCGCCATCCAATCCAGAAATGATTAGATGGAGGTGCACAGCTTCAGTGAGACCGCAGACCTTCAATGCTGCGTCTTTGAACCTATCAAGGTATTTCCTTAATGATTCATTGTCTTTCTGACGAATTCTTCCCAGCGCGTAGGCCGGCATGGGATGCACCTTGCTGGTTGCGAAGTTTAGGCGGAAAGTTCGCGCTAAATCTTCGAACGAGTCAATTGAGTTTTTGGGCAACCTGGTGATCCAGGTCATTGCCTGTCCCGTTAGGGTTGTTGCGAAAATTCTGGCCTTGATGGGTCCTGTAATCC
The DNA here is from genome assembly GCA_032173675.1 of Gastrolobium villosum. Lineage (NCBI taxonomy): Eukaryota > Viridiplantae > Streptophyta > Magnoliopsida > Fabales > Fabaceae > Gastrolobium > Gastrolobium villosum. The sequence continues at coordinate 195,310 of JAVKPL010003462.1, forward strand.
CATTAAACAGCATTTCGGTTTTGAAAGCCTCCAAGTGGGCTTCTGGGTCTTGGCTCCCATCATACGGAGGTATTCTGGTGCTCTTGAACCTTGGGGGGATGGCCAGGTTCATTAATCTTTCCGTAAACGGGTTGTCATTAGCTTCATCGTCGTTCAGATAATTTTGGTTGTTGGCGGCGATGTTCTGGCCTCCTACCTCTTGCTGATTGCCGAGGTGTTGAGACAGGGTTTCCAGGACGTTGACTTCAGGAGCGGACGTGTTATGGGGTTGGGAGGCTCCATTACCAGCAGTAGCATTTCCACCCATGTTTTGGTGCTGGTTCCCTCCGTCCTGAGCCTGTGGCCCGCTTCCGGTTCCACCTTGAGCAGTCCGATTTCGTAGTTCAGCCTCCAGCGTGGCCATTCTCTCAGCATCTAGACGTTGTTGTGTTAGGAATCGGTTTTCCATTTCCTGCATCCGCTGGAGGATTGCTCCCATTGCCATCGAAGTTACATTCGGTGGCTCGGGTTGACGATTCACAGTCGTTGTGTTTCCAATCGGTGGTCTAGGAGGCGGCCTCTGTGATCCGACCTCTTCGACTTGCACTTCCACCAGAACCGGGCTAGCTGAAGCCTGGAGCTGCTCCAAACCAGACATTTGGGATGGCCCCTGAGCATTGCCCGACGTGGATCTTGTGTTGGTCATGGTGTTATGGGAATCGAAATTTACCGATTTCCCACAGACGGCGCCAATGTTAGGTCCGAGGTAGACCGTATTGCTATACCGGATGGTATGCGCTCAGAGATGATGTATATGCCCAATTTACTAGGCTATATGCCGAGGTCCCAATCACTGCGCACCAGCAATAGGCTTTATAACCAGGGGGTGTTGTGTGTGCACAATGAGTGGAATAAGCTAGGCGATTCAGAGGTGTGTACCTGAGATGTCTGAGTTCTTATTTATAGAGGTACCTGGCTCGGCTGCTGAGCTCCATTGTTGAGATTTCGTCCGACTTGGTCGGCCTCAACGGGCATGTTTGGGTCAGTTGAGATCTTGCCATATCTCCATCCGAGATATTCTCGGAAGACGGTTGAGCGAGCTCTATCCGTAACAGGCTGGTACAAAAAAGAAAAGAAAACCATCACCTATAAGATGAGAGCCTTATTTTCCTAAAAAATATATAAAGAATGGGAAATACTACTCTTATTTTACATGAGATAATTATCTCATTTTATCTCACTTCGAAAATCGCATCCCCTCTTTTTTTTTTAATAGTGGATCCCACTTGGATTCTCTCTATAGCATAAGAGAGCTACTCCCATGTAATATGAGACTAATATTCCCCATAAAGAATACGAATACGTGTGCAAATTTTTTGTGTTATTCCATGAGGCTATTTTGTGTTCAACAGGAGATAAGCCCCAAAAATATTATTTTATCACAAAATACAAATTATAAAAGTTGTATTCATTCAGTTGTACTTTAATCTGCAAGTGATCTTTGTACTTACAATCTGTACTGATTATCTTTCATCACCAAAATAAACCTAACACGTGTATTCAAGTTTGATCATCAAATTTCATCAGAACCTTCTCCACCGTTGATCTCTCTTGTGGAAGCAATGCGGTCAAAGTGGGCTTCCCATGTGATGCCCTAATTTCTGAGTTCTCAATCCTATAAATTCAAGAACCTATTCTAAAACCCTGTTGCGACTTCGCCCCCATATATTTTTCAAATCGGTGGCGGCTACGAATCATGGTAAAGATAGCTACTTTTTCAAATTTCATGTCTGGGGGTGATGGGAATTTTGCGGTTTCAGCATTCTATTTTCTAATTATTGGGACACGTATCCCTCATGTGAAGGTTTTCTTTTGAGCTTCTGAAACATACGAAGTTTTGATTTTTTTTCACCCTTTTTTGCGTATGTACTATTGTGACAGCAACATCATTTTTTTTTTTTTTTGCATATTTTATTTTTATGTGACTTTTGAATGTTTGCAAATGTATAATTTGAGTTTTACATGTGGGGATTTAATTAAGCACTGTACTGGTACTGAGGCTCTGTGATTACTTAATATCATAGTTGCCTAACATCAATGTGCAAAATAGAATGTTGGGTACCGCTTTGCAGATCTTACTTCTCATGTTTGTGCTGCCAGTATCACCCATATATTTTAAGTGCCTAGTTTTTTTTTTTTTTTTTTTTTTTTTTTTTTTTTTTTTTTATTCTCAAAGTAGTTGGCCAATTGATGTTAAACAGAATGTTGTTCTCTGGTGCCATTTTTTTTTTCTTCCTGAATTTGATTTATTTAGTGTTTTTATGCCAGTGATTTGTTATTTGAGTTTTTTCTCACTAAATAATAGGAAAGAAAAATATAACTTTTGCTTTCAACTATGATGCAAACTGATCTTAATGTAACTATGTAACTAAACAAACTGCTATACAGTATACACCTACCTCCCTTATTTCAAAAGGTTTTTCAGTTGAATGCCAATGCAAAATCGACATGATGGATGACATAGCATGTATGTATGTCAATATTGCACTCCTACGAGGCTCCATTGCCATTTCATCATTGGAAGCATAATCTAAAGGTGCAGAAATAAATGTTGGGAATTTGAGATTATGTTTTGGCAGTTCGAACATCACATGTTTAGATGCCTCATGTTCCCTTACTTATCTTCTATGTCATCTGTGATCTGTGTATATAATTCTTAAGATGAAACTCCTAATAATTTAATCCAACACTGGTGTTTTTGCTTTAATATATTTCTTCTATCTGTCTTGCACTCCTACGAGGCTCCATGACAATTGTATCATTGGATTGCCTAATCTAAGTGTGCAGATATCAATATTGGGTTTGCATATGGTTGCTTGCTCAAACTTCAATTGTTTTGGCTCTACCGTTCTTCATCCTTGAAGTCCAAATCAAGGTTTTATTTGACAAGAAAAATCCATTCAACAATGTTAGTTTCTTTGACTAAACATTGTGTGAAATTGACATAACCCAAGTCTATATGTTCTGTTCAGTCTTTAACTCTTCATTTAGAAATTTATACATGATAAGTTTTGGAATTTACAATCAATTGATTCTTAATGGGACCAACAACAAAGGGAATAAAATTAAGAACCATGATTTGATGCCTTCCGCAGTAAAATAAAAGACGATTTCAAGTGTCATCAAGTAACTTAAAGGGTTGTGAGTACATTGGATTTCAACATGTTCTAAAATTAGATATAGGGAAAAAAGTTTCTGATATTACTTTATACACATTTCTCAGTTCATCGAAATGACGTCGTTTTGAGGTTGAAAAATTAATAAATTAAATTGATAAAGATTATTATAACCCTAAAATAAGTTAAAATTACAAAAAAGACCTGATATTAGATCAAAAGGGTTTCGTTTCTGCGGTCACGGCACATAAGTTATCTAAAAGCTTAATAACGTCGTTTTAGAAAAAACAAAGTTAGATAAATGTGTAAATATGTTGTCTAAATGAACTGATATTAGATGAAACCTATTCAATGATTTATGGAAGGAATCCAATGTCACGTTGTACCAGAGAGAAACTTGATAGAAGGCCCGTGTTTAGCTCAGCAAACATAAGCCCAAGTTTACCTCAGCAAAAATCACTGGGTTGTTTGTGTTTTTGGTGTTAGTAATCATAGAGTTGGGCCTCCAAAAGGCCCCTGAAGAAGCCCATTTCACGTCACAACCAGCATAGCAGTCAAGTCACCCATAGGCCATAACCAAGGGGAATTTCTATGGATCAGATTGGTAATTTTAAAATTTGGTTTAGAATTGTTTTGGATAAATTAATTATATCAATTAGCCAACAAGCCCATAATTGAACTCGGTTATGCAATTGCACCATAACCTAATTCAATAAAATATGATTAATGAGTAAGGAAAAAATGTAGTTGATGGATCATGCTTTCATGTAGGACCTTGACCATTTAGGGCCTGTTTAATATGATTTTGTTTTTTTCCTTCTTCAAAACTGTTTTGCAACAAATTTTTTGAAAACAACAGAACAACAAAATTAGTTTGAATATAATTAGATATAGAATTTAAAAGAAGTTGAATTTAATTGTAGCAGTGCTATACCGCAATTAATGAATCTTCATAATTACAAAATTATCACCATAAAGTAATTTAAAATTAAGAAGTTGAGATTATTTATAAAAGTGTTATTAATGAATATTCATAATTATAAAATTGCCACCAAAAAAATAATAAAATTAAAAAACAAAATTTGAGAATATTTTTAAGATGTTCTCTAATTTTAGTTTTAAAAACTACAAAACAGTTGCTGTTTTGAGAGTCTTTTCACAAAACAACCTTTATTAAACAATTTTTTTTTTACTTTTTAAAAAAAATTAAAAATCTGTTTTTAAAATAGAGTCAAATACCCCTTGCTTTAGCTGTTAGTTCTTAACGAAGATACTGTAATTTGTCTAACAATACAATAATGTGGTTTTTTTATAGGGTAAAATGTGTGTCATTTTAAAGGATGTAAGTTTGTGTCATTTTAAAAGAGAGAAAGAGATAAATAAAGGGAGCAGCTACCGTAATTAAAAGGTCTTTATAATAATACAACAATGTGGTTTTTTTATAACCAAATTGTGTGACCTTCATCACATAAATATGAAGAGATGAAACGAGTATTCCAATTCTTTTATGACACATGTCTTTACCCTACTTGTTTAGAAGAAGAGAGAGAGAGAGAGAGAGTGTGTAGATGAGAAATGCATTTCATTTGTTTTATTACTTTAGAAAAATTGTGTTAGAATTGTGCAGTAGGAATGGAGTATAAATAACATAATAAATAAATCTTATTAAGCATAATTTAGACTTTGTTTAGCATCATGGATGAGAAAGAAAGATATAAAATACAAATAAAAAGAAGGGAAAAAAGAAAGAGTCATCACGTATAAAGTATAATACTTTCATGCAATGGAAAAGAAAGAATACTTGCCTTTATTGTATCATCTCGAAGCAGTTCGGATGGTGAAAAAGTATTTTTTTACAATGGGATCCACTATGATAAGTCTACCTCTGCTATTTTCAGTAGAATCCACTCAGAACATGTAGTTTTTCCAACTAGACCTATCCTCAATGATATATATTAATATGATTTCCTAAAATTGAGATGTGTTAAAGTGATGACTGGTTTACCAAAAAAAAAAGAAAAAAAGTGATGACCGGTTATCCTCGAAATTTTGTTGGTTTACAAGCCCTTTTGGAGTAGAGAATTGAAAAGGTAGAGAAAAAGAAAAAGATTTTAGTTTTATTCCGTGTGGGATAGGTCAAGAACATATATGCTTTTGAAAATGTCGTGGAAAGATAGTGACAATTCAAGAATGCGAGTCTTGGCATGGAGTAGCATTTATTTCGCTTCTCAATACACATATAATAAGTGTATATATTCTTATTTTT